>JAQISU010000118.1:6592500-6687500 GCA_029339505.1 Unio delphinus
GGATAATATGTGCATGAATTTAGTTGTTTAAACTCGTAGATCAATTTTACCTGATAGGAATATAACTGTGCTGATTTTTATATTTATTTTATAGAAGTCTGACTAATTGTTCAATTTCTTGTTTTTTGCATAGCAATAGGATATTCTAATATTTGGTGTATTACTTCAGTTATATGAGTTACGAAAATCCGTTTAAATTAACCGATCTTAAATGATTGCATATATGAAAGACCAGGGTTGTGTATTCGCTGAAATGGCGTAATTCGGAAACTAGGATTATTTTGGGTATGCCATGCTTGGCCTGGTTAAATAGCCTTTGACATCTGTTTGAATGCCAATAGTGAAATCTGATAACGAGTTAATGAGAAATGATTCACACTTCGTGGAATAGCCGACAAGGAAACTTAAGCTAGCTCTCTGTTTCTCTTTACAAGGAGAAAATAGCTCTTCACAAGCAGTAAGAAGTCTGCAGAGATTGATTCGGGACATCTTCAGATGCATTGAGAATTCTACATATCAGCCTGTCCCCCCAAAGAAGGGAGGTGAAGCAGCGAGGAAGTCGGGGATAAAGACTAACGGCAGGAAAGAAGGCGGGAAAGGACGAATTGGAGGGAACCATCGCTAAGCAGGTTATACACTCGCACACGGCAACGATTTCGACTGTTCATTCAATCGTATGATAACAAATATACTATCTGTAAACAGATTGGTTTTTCTTTTATTTTTATATAAATCTAATTGTGTCTTAAAGGGTGCGAAGACAGATTTATTCTAAAGAAGTGTAGAAGTGTAGAAGTGTCCAAGATACCGAGTACCCAAAGGGGTGGAATATATAATAACATTATATACACCACTCCGTAACAAAGTAGGCGCTCGTCCGGGATCAGAGCATTTTTATTTGAGTAGTGGTCTGGGCAAATATGGAATTCATTAAGTGTCTAAAAATAGATAATTTCAAGAGTACTTGTAAACAAAATAGCGATTTGAGTGAATCGAAGTGTTGTCTGCTTTTTGAAAGAATAAATACTTTTGTGCATGAAAAATTCTCTTGCCATGTATTTTCATATCGTGACGAAAATATTGTAACAAATTGAGGCACGAACGCAATTAGAACTGAACGGGAGCAAAACAGACAAGCAGCTGAACGAGAGAATGAGCTTGAACTGCGAGGTTGCAGGCCGAAGTGAAATCTAGAGAACGCCAACATATGTTAGCCATGTGAGAGACTGAGGATCGAAGCAGAGTCTACAAGGGGTCAAGATCTGAGCAAATGTTCAGGACCAACAAGTAGATGATCTGAAGACAGACGACCAATGCAGATAACCATGACAATGTTTAGTGACAAGGAAGAAATCGTTAACAACTTTTTGACACAGTTCGATATGCAATTTCATAGTCGAGTCCGCGTAATTTTAGATACATGGATGAAAATGTCTGGCACCGCGCTAACATATGAGGGCATACGCGAGGAAATTTTGAAAAAGGACATCTTAAGTAGCAGCAAAGAGGGTGGACAGACCGAAACTATTTCAAGCAAACCGAAACCAATTCAGGCAGACAAAAAAAGAGAAATGGTTTCGGTTTGTCACGCTATACAACCCGGCACCGATGTCGCTGCGGAGACGAATTGTTATGGTAAAACTCTTTACGATTTCAACCGAATATTTGATCAAGTCCGACACGATATTTTGATCTCGGGTCGTGCAAATTTATCGTTACAAATCCATGTGGAATTGACTGAGCGTGACTAAAGAGATTTCTAAAGAGATTATATTCCATATCACCGCCGCACCAAGTTTGCCAAATATTTCGTAGCGTATTTGTGTCAACTCCGTTGAATACAGCAAGAATATTGCAGTTATCTCTGATCACTTTTGGTATTTGAGTGTATCGTTGAGTGACATATATCACATCGGTATTTTTATGCCTACCTCTGGAAAATATCCTTGCAGGATTCTTTTGATTGTCTGACATGACATCATCATATACGATTAAATTGTTAATACTTCCATCAATATGATCAATGCTCGGTGCTTCCTCGATATCAGTTATAAACTCAATAATATCCTCATCAATTTCGGATTTTGCTTTCTCGTTAAAATCCTTAAACACCTCGTAACATCGCTGATCGTCTACACTAGGAGCAATTAAATACAACTTATCCCCATTTCATCCATTTCATTATTAAATTAAGTAGCAGTTGCGTCTTGCCACTTCCAGATGGTCCGATTATAGTCATGCGAATATAATTTGGTAGCGCTGCATGATGTTTAACTGGTTATCGCGTTTTAGTCGCCGAAAAATTAATAACATTCATATATTATGGATCTATATTGTGTGAAATGTAAGAAGCGTACTAGCGATGACGATTACAACTAAAAATAACAGATCAGCACTTGCTGGTAAGTGTGCACAATGTGGTACAAAAAAATTAGATTTGTTTCTATGAAATCTGCAGATGCTTTTAAAAAAACGAGAAGGTGATATTGCAGCCAAGTTAGTAAAACTCCCAGGAACACCATGGACAAAATATCCGGGACACAAACACATTCCAGGGTATAGGTATCGTTGACCCGGGACCAGACTCGATATCCGACTCGATGATCAAAACCAACACCGACCAGGTGAGTATCCAATAAACGCCATTGATAAGGCGTGTCATGCTCATGATGTTGCTTATAAAAGTAGCAATCTGCAACAGAGACATATCGCAGATGTAAAATTGATTCATGCTTTGAATTCTATCACTGATAAATCCTTCAAAGAAAAATTGGCTTCATGGTTGATAAAATCGGCGATGAAAAGTAAATTAATGTTGGATGCTGCTAATTAATAACATCATAGAATCTATTTATTAGTCTCCAAGAGCATACTGGAGGGGTAAAGCAGCAATCGGTAAATTCACTAGCGCCGCAAAGGTGAAAAATACCACTGCAGCGGATTAGGTATCCAAACAGGCGATACGGCACATTAATCTACCACCGCCTAAACAAATTAACTACTCGCATTTTGATGTCAGCGTCCCTAATGAGGTTAATCAGGCTGATATATTATTTCTGCCGCATGATGGTGTTTACAAATACACGCTAACCGTAGTTGATGTTGAGTGTAGATACAAACAAACAGAACTTCTAAAAACAATATCATCAACTGAGGTGGCTTCTGCATTTGAAAGGATTTATCGTAGGTGTCCTCTGCATTGGCCAAATCTATTACAAGTTGATCCTGGCAAGGAATTTCAGATGCAGTGTTATCAACAATGAAGCATCATAATGTCACCATCAGACGAGGACATACTGCATTAAATCGCGATCAGGAAATTGTTGAACGATTTAATCGCACACTTGCTGAGCGGTTATTTGGATATCAATACGCGAAGGAATTTATTCAGGATAAACGATCCCGTGAATGGGTCAAGAGATTACCAGGCGTAATTACCGCGCTGAATAATGAGACTACACAACCAATTAATGTGAAACATAAAAACGCTATTAAAAAAAGTATATGCTTGTAAAACCACAAAATGATTTTTCAAAACAACCAATACTCGGTAATGTCACTGTTAGATATTTATATGAACCAGGAGAGCTCGAAGGTGGCAGAGAAAGAGCTACTGATCCTATTTGGAGTGTTACTGCACTTAAAATATCTAGTATAACGAGATCTACGGGTAGACCACCAGACTATAGGTTGGATTCAACTGCTCCTCAGCGAGGATTTACTTGTGAACAACTACAAGTGATACCTGAGGATATTCAATTACCACCGCGTGGTCTTAACTAGCACCTCTTAGTCTGTTGCACTCAAGACAAGTCAGCATCACTTTATCTCTGGTATGATCAATACTGCTATTTTTTCTGCCTACGGTAAATTGGCAAGAATCTTTATCCGACCAACACCAACGCATTATACAATTGCAACTCGCGCAGTGATTATTCTGTTGTTGTTTCAGTGTGATTATAAACTCGCCATCAATGTCAAATTTTCTGTTATTTGTTTTTATCCTGTTGTTTATAACCAGAGAGTTTTTCTGATTATAACATCGCCGACAATATCACTTATTGTGGTGTCGTTATAATCTAAAACAACTCTTCGAAGTTGATTTATTCTTCGTACTCTGGACACCGCAAGATAAACTAAATTCGACCACTCGATGTGATTATCTATGATCCAAACAACTGTATCGGATATAGTCAACTGTTGTGACGACTGTATCGTCGCTGCGTATCCTAACCTCCATGGGGATTTATCAGCACGAAATGCATCTTCGACAACACTGATATCAATTAACACTAAAATCTGCTTTTCACTTTGTTTAGGAATATCAACTTCGATATGTTGTCTTCGTGTATCCTTGGGTCTATAGCACAATGGCACTGGACGTGTTGCAAATTTTTCTTTATGCGTGTTAAATAACTTCATCTGAAGTGTATCTCTGACTATCTTTCTACTTGCCACTATTAAATCGTTTGGTCTCCACGCTTCCCAGAAATCATTTAATGGGGTTTCCGAAATTATTTCACGTGCTATTTCACATTTGATTCTATCCGGTTGTAATATAATTAATTTCTTCAACTTGCGTAATTGTTCATCAAGTGCTCTATGATCGGTATTAATTTCTTCATAATAGTCTGCACAATTCTTTAGCCAATCATGTGGAGATAAACCGACAAATGGTGGTGGTTGACCATGATCGCCACACATTATCACTTTTGTATTCGCTAGCAATAACCACTCGAGAAACCTTTGTAATACATCTACCGACACCATGCATATCTCATCCCTAATAATGATTTCAGGAACATATTTCTCTCCCATTCGATCACGAGTCCATTCGTCACCTTTCCATCTAAAGAAACTGAAAAGTGCAAGCAGTAATTCCTCGCTGTTTCATCTCTCTTGCAAGTCTATGTGTTGGTGTTAGAACAATCATGTTTGATTTCCCTCGAAATATTTCAATCGCACGAGTCGTCTTTCCTGACCCACCACAGCCGTTTAACTAATTGGTTTTATATCTGCATACTGGATCGGAACACGACGGTGCATTAGATAGTTCTGATATCTGATTATTTCTCAAGTAATTGTTCTCATTTGTAACATCTGCTGGAGTAATCACGCAGTATTTCCTCTTTAATTCTCCATCATCCCCAACTCTCGTCTGAATTAGTGAATTCAGTCACTGCTTCGCTATATTTTACGTCTATATAAAATGAATCAGTGGCTACTCTAACTGCTGATTCAGGAAAGCTATTTATCATCGAAAGTAAATTAATAGAAGCATAAGCCAGCATAGACGACCTTAAGTACGTGTATTGAGGATTTTCTCCATCTGTGTAAGTAACAATTGTACTTAATTTGGTTCCATCGGACAATAAAGCGTCTTTACGATTTACATATATACCCCTAGACGTTACATCTACGATTATAAAATAGTATTCAGCATCATCTATAATTAATCGCGAAGAATATCGTTTGTGGTCGTATTTTCCACCTTGTGTGAATTTACCAATTATTCTTCTACCGGGATCTTTTGCGTGTTTATTTCTAACTTCAAAGATAACCTTGGACCTTTTCACGATATCTTCTTCGTCGAGGTCAGGGAATTGTTTTTTTTTTTTTTTTTCGTTTTCGCTGATTATACTATCTAGGCTATCGGGTTGTGGTAACCAGACTTCAGTCAGCGCTCGATATAATATAATTGCTTCGCTGACAATCAGCGATATCATGCCAATAGTGAAATCTGATAACGAGTTAATGAGAAATGATTCACACTTCGTGGAATAGCCGACAAGGAAACTTAAGCTAGCTCTCTGTTTCTCTTTACAAGGAGAAAATAGCTCTTCACAAGCAGCAAGAAGTCTGCAGAGATTGATTCGGGACATCTTCAGACGCATTGAGAATTCTACATATCGACCTGTCCGCCCAAATAAGGGAGGCGAAACAGCGAGGAAGTCGGGGATAAACGGGAGGAATGAAGGAGGGAAAGGACGAATTGGAGGGAACCATCGCTAAGCAGGTTATGCACTCGCACAAGGCAACGATTTCGAATGTTCACTTTATGGTATGATGAGAAAAATCCTATATGTTAACAGGTTGGTTATTCTTTTATGTTTATATAAATCTAATTATGTCTTAAAGGGTGCGATGACGGGTTTATTCGAAAACAGTGTATCTTTCTAATGAATTGTATTGGTTTTACCATTGGTTGCAATTGATTAAAACAAATTTATTTCGTATACGGGGGCTCAAGTTACCATGTTCTATATATCTGCTCAGATTCCTGTAAGTTTACTCGAACCGGGCGAACTATATCGAGAGCGGACATCTCCTAGATACCGAGTGCCGAAAGAGGTGGGATATAAAAAAAGCAATAAATACACCGTTCTGTAACAGTTATTCTAGAAGGTTATTCTTCATTTAGTAGTGGTATATTATATAAAATGCTAATTTGTGACCTGGTGTTAAGCAGATAACTATATTATCCCGTGACTGAGGGATTTACCAGTCATGCTTAAACATCTATCACTTTAAGTAGTATTATGTTTTGACCAGTTTGGGCTGAATTTTGTTTTCTTCCAATTATTGATTTCAGAAGATTTATTTTCCCTAGAAATACACAAGTGCTCTAACCAAATTCTTGGATAAAGACATTCATTGGAATATATACTGATTTCAAACATGAAATAATCTTTATGTCATTCAACGAAAGAATGTTGACACATCAGTACGTTGTAGGTTATAACAGACACGTAATAGCCTTCAGTGTTGGATCTGTTCGTGACTCGGGACTTTTAGTTTTATTCAGGACATTTTATTATTAGGACTTGTGTCTTTAATTCTTGGATTATATTTAGCTTTTATTCTCAATACCGTAAGCACTTTTTTCTCACTTTCTCACTTTGTATTCCTGAGAAAAATATTATTTGTTAAATTTTACAAAGCATGTTGTCTTCACTCTTTTCTGTTGCTTAATTTAAGAGCATAGACACGTAACACAATGGTGACGATAACTACGACTGTTATTATGATAGCAATATATTGCAGGCCATTTATCGGATTTCATAGCATCCGCTCAGGTGGCCTAACCGTTCGGATGGCCTAGTGGTTAGAGCGTTCACCGCGGAGACGTCAGGTCGTGGGTTCAATCCCTGCCGGCCGAGTCATACCAAAGACTTACAAAATGGTACTAATAGCTGCCTCGCTTGGCACTCAACATTAAGAGGTTAGTGTTAGGACTGGTCTGCCTGGTGTCAGGATATTGTGACTGGGTGGGACATAATGCTACATGTCTGCGGCATGATGCCCCAGTGCTAGTCATCAATATTAACTGCCTCACTGCAGACATCGTAGAGGTATGGGTGAATTATTGTTGTAGCTACGTTAAAAGTCTTTATCATACACACATATACACAAACACACACACACACACACACACACACACACACACAGACAAATCAAAATGTTTAATTATCTAAAGCACCTCACAACTTTGAATGTAGTCTAAGTCGAACAAACACAGATTATAACCATTCTCATTTCGAAGTTACATTATAGTGAAATTATGTTGTTAGACTTACTTTACTGAGAGGAAAATAGAAATATAATTGAACACGCGTCACAAGGACCTCTCAAAGACTATATCTTGACAGTTGGGATTCGTTCCTTTTTAGTAATAACCTGAAAAAACTGGCTGTTAGTGTTCACAACACTTGTTTTAATGCATTTCATTTCATGCACGGAATGTTTATTAAAATAGCCAATTATTTTTATGCAGAAGTTGTGTTTCGTTCATCTGTCAAATCTTAACGCATGATAAATTGTTTTCTTGATTATCAAAAACTGAGTTTTAGTGTTTATTACGTATATTTCATTTAAAATACATTTAATTGTTTTGTTTTTCATTTTGAGATTCTTTTTTAAATTTTTCATTACATGCTATTCTAATGTAAATTTATTCACAAGAGATGATGTTTATTCAGAATATCGGTTGGTCTCAATTATTTTTTTTAAACAAGTAATGTTGACCTAGATACTACCCTTGATTTAATGTTAGTAGCAATCAACTGAACAGGTTTTATTTTAATTTTAAAATGATAGGTTTTTGTTAATGTCAAGATGGCACTAGTGAATTAAGATGTAAACAACTTTTAATTCTTAAATTAAAATTGATTGGTTCTTGCCAGGGTTATGTTAGGAGTACGTGATATAAACGATCACGTGACTACCCCCGTTTTCCATGAATATGCAGTTTTGGTGATTGTTTCGAAACTGCGTATTAGAAAATGATATAATCTTTGTTTTAATGAAATAAAGTCACTTTTGTACTTTTATATCAGTTTCTTTTGTTGTAGCCAGTTGTTGAATCCATTTTAACAATTATTCAGTTCAATTGGATTCTAAAGTTGTGTTAAATATTGTGTTCTACACTGAACTGTATATAAGCACAAAAGATTTTTGACCATACATCATCGTCTTCCATCTTGTATTTTCCAACAGGACTCGAACTTGAATCTATTAGAACATTCCATTACTAGGACTTTTGTACGTGGATTATTCCTGGGCTCTTCTTGGATTTGATTCTTAAAACTGTATGCTGTTTTCCATTTTTATAATCTTTTTCAAAACAAAAAATTATTTGTTAAATTTTACAAAGCTTGTTGATGTTTTCACTTTTACTTTGTTACTGTTTATTAGAGCTTAAACATGTAACAGTGTTCACACAAATTTGGGATTTTCGTGAATGCTGATCATGGTCCGTAAAGTGTAACACTGTTAACGATAACTCAGTCGTAACGTACATTCGACTGTACGATATGTTTTCTCCCTTTGCTATAGGATGATTTCTATGATCGATAATTGTAAGGATCAAATAGCATGTACTCTGTTGGACAATTTTGCATCAATTTCCATCATGTGAGTTTTATACCCAAGTCAGAACCTTGTCTATTAATCCCACCACAACCACCTCACCACCACCTCCAGACTATTATTAGGTTACACTTTAGTGAAATCAATTTCATGTCGTGTGCATATGTCGCCGTGTAGACGTTTGTAAAGACGCACGCAAAATTCCAGCCACAGCAGTTAAATGCCAGTGTACCATATCGAGACCAATAATGGAAACAGCCTCCATTTATACTGCAGTATGCTCCAATATTCTAAAACCTCTGACATATATATTAATATGTACTAATTCTATTTCCATACCGAAAGCCTTTCAAAACCTTAAATTTACAAGCAGTTAACAATCAGATCTAATGTATTCTTTCTCT
The DNA here is from genome assembly GCA_029339505.1 of Unio delphinus. Taxonomy (NCBI): domain Eukaryota; kingdom Metazoa; phylum Mollusca; class Bivalvia; order Unionida; family Unionidae; genus Unio; species Unio delphinus. The sequence goes on from JAQISU010000118.1 coordinate 6,601,773, forward strand.
AAGAAATTTCAGTGCTAAACTTGTCAAGTTTCATTAATTGGTAAATTGTGCTTCACTGGCGTCTGAATCCCGATTGGAAGTATTCAGGCATCATATATCACCGTAATCTTAATAGCTTAATTATTTTTCGTTCCGTGGATTGGCAAAAACACAACTTTTTAATACAATGGAATGATGGTATGGCCATTTTGAGATTTTGTATTTGCATAGCATCCGATTTTTCTTCTTACGTTTGGTATTTTTTTAATTTTCTGTACCATATTTGATACTGGCTAATTGAAACCGAGAGTTCAACGTAAATACTCTCTCTCTCTCTCTCTCTCTCTCTCTCTCTCTCTCTCTCTCTCTCTCTCTCTCTCTCTCTCTCTCTCTCTCTCTCTCTCTCTCATAGAGGATCGTATTATTGGTTGGAATGTTGCCTATAAATAATATGTTTTCTACACGATTGCATGATAGCTCAAAGTACACGTTACTTATTGTCGTACAAAAAGCAATGCAGTTAAGATTGATGAAAGTTGTTTAGTGTATGCACTGTACTCAGTTTCTTTAAACAAGAAACAAAGCGTAATTAACGAATAAGATACTAGAAGATAAATATAAAACATTAAAAAGTAATATCAAAAAGTTTGAAACACGGCGTAGTAGAGTAATATACGTATTAATTTCTCCAAATCAAATCATATTTCTTTAGTCATAACATTATTAATTGTTTATCCCGAAGTAAAATAATAATGGTAATATAATTTGGATGAGGACACTAACTTCCATACTAATATATGAAATAAGAATATTTGTGTTACTACTTAATGTTAGTAAATACAGTGTAAATGTTTTGTGACCTATAAAAACTGGTTTTCTTAGGTAAATCCCCCAACAGATGTTAATTCAGGAAGTAATAAAACGATGATGAAAGGTATAACTAGATAACTAGGAAGACTGGAAAACCCAAGGTTATTATTGACATCTGATATTGAATTTTGCATTCAGACAAAGCCATGATTAAGAAAGTAGACCCGGGTAAAATAGATCGATACAATTACTACCAATCCTTAGTGAAAATTATTTCATTAAATTGATCATATTATTTCATTGGGCTAAAAATGTATTGCAAATAGTGTAGTTGAGTTTAATAAATGAGAATGACGTCGGTATGAAAAAGGCATTTAGTCATTTTAAAATTTGAGAGAAAGTCGGTTAGGAATTAAACAATAATAATGATTTTGGTTTCATAGTAGATATATCATTGCCTGCGGTGAATATTAGCTGATACTTTCAATCCAATGAAATTTATATATGTAACAAGGATATCAGATTACGGTCGACAATTTATCACGAGTAAACAAACTGCGTCTCATACAAAACTACAACAAACGAAAAGTTACTACCAATACAGTTTGTATTGCTACTACTTTGACCTAAATTAGTATCAATGGTGCACTCTCGAATTATGGGCCTAAATTAGTGTTAATGGTGCCATCGTTGTACCTCGTACTACAGGCCAAAATTAGTGTTAAGTATGCCCTCCTCGCACTATAGACCTAAATTAGTGTTAATGGCGACCTCCTCGTACTGTGGGCCTAAATTAGTGTTAATGGTGCCCTCTCGTACAGTGGGTCTAAATTAGTGTGAATGGTGCCCTCTCGTACTGTGGGTCTAAATTAGTGTTAATGGTGACCACCTCGTATTTTGGGCCTAAATTAGTGTGAATGGTGCCCTCTCGTACTGTGGGCCTAAATTAGTGTGAATGGTGACCACCTCGTATAGTGGGCCTAAATTAATGTTAATGGTGCTGATTTTTCTCTGTTTGAATCTTATTCATCATTATAAAAGTTAATTTATGTCCCTTTCAGTACCAGTTTTTAATTTTTGTTTTTACATTTTTTTTACAACTCGGAGCAAATATAATTCATCATGAGAAATATAATTTTATTCCACACTTCACTGTCAGCCCTAAAAATAACTTGGAAATGATATAAACCTGTTTACGTCTCACATCACGACAATTGATATACATTCACGTTTATGTTCAGATTAGTTGATGAAATGCGGAAGGGAGTCTTTATTACCACACAAAGAGGTGAACGATTAAGGTATTTTCAAAAGTTACATACTTGAAGCCTGCCTTCTACTTTGGAGTTCTTTCTATTCCTATTATTGGGATAAAGTGGGAGACGGAGGGGGGTGGGGTCATGTTTGTTATGGCACCTTAATATTAATTACCGTAGTTAAATATATGGACTTCTCCATTCCTGACATATTTCAAGATCTAGAGAGAGACAGACAGACAGACAGACAGACAGACAGACGGGGAAGATGGAATTTGCGTACATTTACAAATTAAGATACGAATAACATACACAAGGGCATATATTTTCCTACTAGGGAAATTAAAAAAGTTCATCAAATTATAGTTCCAGCGTGGTTATACAAATGGTATAGCCAAAAAATCGATATAAATTTTCTCGAACTGATTAAAGTTTAGGTATCTCATATTGAAACAAGAGCAAGACACCGCAAAGATATTCCAAAGCAAATCATAAATACAACAACAAAGGTCTCATGGTGAACATGAAAGTTCAAGGACAGAATACATATTCTTTTAGATTAACTTACCTATTTCAAAGACAGACTGCGTATTCCTTTAGATTAACTTACCTTTTTCAAAGACAAACTACATATTTGTTTAGATTAACTTACCTATTTCAAAGACAGACTACCCGTTACCTACTTGGTAAATTAATTGCAGATGAAACTAATTGGTCTTTTGTGCAAGGCAAGTTAATAAATGATTTTCAGAAAACTGAATGTATCAAAGCCTTGTAGTAAACTACAAATAAGAAACCACGTGACTCATCGCCTACTTATGAAGCTTGACACACAACTGGGTCATAAAACTGAACAATGATGGACAGAGCTGTATTGGTTAAACAAAGCAAATTATATTAATTGCAGAGTTAAAAAATTGTGTCCATGGTTTTTCATCTTTTCTTCCTCACATTCTTTTTTTCTTCTTTTCTTCTCTTTTTATATCTTTCTGGACGTGTCATGGTACTTCCTTTTTGGAGGGTACCTCATCTTCATCCTTTCGGAATTCTTCTCTTCTCACGCTTTTGTTGTTTCTTAGGGCAGTCTGAAAACCAGTGTCGTTTCTATTGACAATGATAACATGTATCTTGACATTTGTCTCTTCTGACACCTGTCTTACTTTTTGACCGTCTGGAAATTATGTATTCAATGATCTTTGGATCTTTGGATAATGCAGACGAGTTCATCCTCGAGGTGTGGGATTCTTTGTTAAACACTTTGAAACGACAATGTCAAGTCAAGACGATCACATGACACTTTCCATTCATCACGACAGTTTGAAGTTTCCCATTTGGATCGAGTTTAGCAGCTCGACAAGATTGACACCTTTCAAAGTAATCGATAATATAACAATCCAACGACAAATTTCACATCACCGATGGAACAGCGACACTGTTCATGATCATGGTTTCTCTTCCCCCAAGGAATCGAACCCCAACAGATGTTATTGGTGGACTACCTTTGTAGCTTCAAGCCTAGCTTCGTCCGAATTAACAACCCTGGAGACCAGATGTGTTTAACCCGTGCCATCGACTCTGGACGAGTGTATGCCGATAAGAACATCACGGTAGAATGTAAAAGAGACTTAAAATCTAATAAACAATAGGATCGAGCCAATTCATCCTACAACAAGCGGGGATATCCAAAGACACACCCTTTTTTAAATGCAAAAAAATGCAGGATGTCTTGGGTACTAGCTAATCATTAAAAATGCGCCCTAAAGAAGTGCAAGAAGAAGAAAACATTGAAAAAATGAAAATAAATTATCACGATGTACATTTTGATGCCTTTGCCAGTATCAATGGATTCTTGGGATACCTATATGTTTGTAATCAATGTGACCATGATGATAACAATCGAGAGTAACACAAGCATTACGGATCGCAATGTGAGGAATGTTTCGCGTCTAAATGCTGTCTAGACAAAGGACAAAAACAAGTGCATTGCCTAGCTTGTCTGCGTACTTTGGTCCGTCCAGCCGGTAACGAACAACATTTGAATACGCAAGGTTGCCAGCGGAAAAGTGCTTGTCAACTCCTGAGATTTTGTCCTACGAGAAGACTAGGCATACGTACCAATAATGCCAAGCCTCACGTATGCCCAGGAAAGAAACAATGTGTCACATTTTATACCGAATCGTGAACTCGAGAAACATGAATGCTTTATTCAAACATCTCATTCAACACATCAAGAAGAAGATGACTAAAAGAAAGGCAATTTCTTCTTTTTCGATTTCGAATGCATACAAGGTTGATTTGGTCCAATGGAACTTAGACCCATCGAAGAGGTTTGGAGTCAAGAGGACATCGAATGTTACGGAGATTGTCATCGCCATGCCACGGTAATGGCTCACAATTTCTCGGGAAACAATGGACAATTTCTTTTCAGATCATTTAAGAGACAAATTACTGAACGTCCTAAAGTGACCTTGAACGATGCCAAGCTCATTTCCATGCAAGGCGGACAAGTGCAGTTGAAATATTCGATGAGTTTATTAGCCATGCCTTTGAGTCGAATATCGTTTGGATTGTCAGAAACAGCCACAGGTTTTTGCCTCGCACTTTTTCAATACCAAAGCCAATAAGCATGCCGGTCAACCACATTTGCCTGAGGCTCACTACTACAACACCGACGACATGAACAACGAAAAACTTTGTACCACACTCATATCTCGGGCGCTTTCGACTTCGAATACGTGCTCGTGTCTTACAAGCCAATCTCAAGGAATATTCCAGGTACCTTTTAGATGAGTTAGCTATGGCGACCGTAGCGGAAAGTACCATAATAGAAGAGGAAAAAGAAGGAAGAGAAGAAATAAATGTTCATGCCTCATTTCATGCTGATATCTTTGTGTGAAGTGAAGCCTCCAAGACCATTAACGGCACCACAACAAGTAGCTGCACTACAACCACAGATACAACAACCAGAACAGTTTCCACATGAGGCAGGAAGATCAGTTCATCCCGGGGGTGGCACAGAAAACGGATGGAACGACAATAACAAGGGTTCCCTATCCCTCAAACGGAGGAGTTGGATAGTGAACCAAATAAATCTTTCTTTCCGCTCCCAATCACACCCATCAGATGGGAGCAGAACTGGAGCAGACCATGCGTGTGTGCGTGTCTAGACCTGGGAGATGCCGACATTAAGAGGTGCATCTAGATTTCTGCAAACATCACATCTCGGTGCTAACCAGAGCTCTAGAAAAGAGACACTATTTATGTATGTGCGTGTGATTGTTTGTATTCTTTCGCGTACGTTTGTGTGGATAGTATATATTGTGGCTATTTCCCTTCCCATCTGTGTGGATGGTAGAGTGTGTGCTTGTATGCGCTTGTGTACGATTGTTTTAAAATAGAGTGTGTGTTTGTATGCGTTCGCGTACGTTTGTGTGGAAAGTAGAATTTTTGTTTGGGGTTTTTCCCCGTTCCCTTCTGTATAGATATTGTGTGTGTGTGTGTGTGTGTGTGTGTGTGTCTGCGTCCCTCCTGTGAAAATTGTGTATATTGATGTGGATAGTATAGATTGGATGTTTCTCTCATCTCTGTTTTGATAGTAGATATTGTTCTTGTCTGCGTTCACATACACACGTAGATAGTATATAATTCTTTTTCCTCTTCCATTCATTGTGGATAGTAGATATTGGGTTCTTTGATAGTACATATTTAATTATTTTTTTGCCTTAGAAGTGAGTGCAAGGAATGTTTTCCTTCACGTCCGTGCTTGTAGAATACAAAACATGGCGATCGCCATTCGCGTAAGGAAAAATTCTATGACTGTATGGATTTGATATAATTGCACAGGTGGCGTACACATTATTGGTATTTTTTCTGTCCATAGTAAATCTGGACTAGATTAGAAATAAGTGCGACCCGGGCGTTTCAAGCGTAAATAATGGCAACATCCAGGAGTGTGGAGAAACAGAACTAGGCTAACCTGATTGTCGACGAAAACATGGCTGATCCATTGGACTTTATCTACTTTTACGTAACACGGGTTCTGATTAGATGTTGGAAATCTTGATTTCAAGCTCGGCCTATTCTCACACTGATGTAAAGTACAACTAAACTATTTGGCAATTCACTAATTACACAGATACTTAATACTTCATCTTTGAAGTAATAAGATATCAAACCGATTGGATTCTGTCTTTAACTAGAGTGAAACAATTTGACAATCTAGGTTTCCTAAACCGGGTGCCTTTCTGCTTTGCCGTGACCCGACATGTTACTCTAAGGCGGGACTGCCATTTAACGCGGGTGCCGGGGAGACTGCGACAACACAGCCTAGTGTAGTCAAAATTACCTTTGGTCCCGACCAATTAAATAGCCCGACCCTCGGGCATTAACTGGTCGCGAAAGCACATAGTTTGGCATGCGACCTTAATTCATATAATTGAATTGAATTCGCGTAACGTTGAAATGTTTATGTTGGATACGTCTCCCTGTGTGTCATTGTTGAGACGTTAGCTCCTTAGTCTTGAGGGATCTCCAAGTTATGTAGGCATTTGATTTTATTAAATCATTTGAGATCCGCTACTGATCTCGCATCCACAACACCAACTGTCAATCCTATTGGACGCTGCAGAATTCCTTTGTATATTCCATGAGTACGAGGCATACTCAGCACGAAATTAAAATAAACTTGTAGGTCTGCAGAAGTATGTGTTGAGAAATACAGCCGAAACACCTTCCCTCCTGCTGAAAATATCATCGTTTCTAAGATCTACTATCCTTATTGCCTCTTATCTAATAAGAAAACCATGGTGGCTTGGTATCCTTATTCGATCAAACTACTGTACTGACTCGATCCTTTTGCTTCCAACTGCTTTTAAATTAAAACAATTTATACCTAATAGTGACCAAACTTTTCTATGTCGCTTAGATAAACTAGAAATTCAAAATGTGTTGGGCATTTACATTGTACACTTTTTACTAGAATACTTTGGAATTGTTAAGACGCAGTATGATTGTATGACACCATTGCACAGGTGGCTAACACATTAATGGCATTTTATTGTCCATTTACACAACTGGACGCAATTTTATCAAGCACGGACTGGTGTTTACGCGTTTGGTGCCTTCCTTGCCGGGTAAATTTCCTCCCTTGCTTTCCACTTCACCACCTGACATTCGTACATTGGCGGAGATGTAAAACCATTTATACCCGCCAAATTCAGGTGTCCCAGTGTGACAACATAGTCGCCGACCATGATATCAAACCTTTAAGTGCGTGTAGTTGGGTCATTTTCCACTCATGACCGCCCTCCACGCAGGTGGTATGGGTCAAAATAGACCCACGGTCAGAGGCTAAATTAACAGTGCTCCTTGAGCACATAAATGACATGGAGATGAGTCACTAATTCCTTCCCCCAGAAACAATTAACAGGCATTTTGTGCTGTCATAAATTCAAGGTACGTGTTCTAAATGTACGCACACCTCGTTATTTTAAATTATAAATCGATCATTCGCGCCATTCAACAATGAATACAAAATGGCTTCGAACAACCTTGACAAAATGAAGACGTTTCAGAAGCGTTAGACAATCTGAGTATGTTGCTCAAACTAAATTATGATTACTCGTATTGTCTCCACCGTCACAAGATGTAAATCGACAACTTAAAGAAGACGACGTAACGAGTAAGAGAGTTATTGAAACAAGAAAAGGTGGACAAGATCATGAACGAAGAAGATAGGATAAGAATGAGAGTATGGAATTAAAATAGAAAAAGAAGAGAAGTTCGAAAAGGGAATATAAGGAAGTTGCGAAGGAGAAGGAAAAAGTGGTGAAGAAAAAGAACAACGTAGGAGAGTAAATATGAAGTTGGTGAACGAATGAAAAGATTAACAGTCACAGAAGAAGAAACCAAAAGGCTTTTTCATATGTTTCAAAAAGATTTACTCTCTTGCCTAAATAAGGTTTTAGTCGATTTTATAATTGTATGTGTGATACATTTATGTTCATATGTCTATGTATGTGCCCCATATCTATGTCTATATCTATATCTATGTCTATGTCCCGCCAGTACTGCACAAAAGTGAAATATGTAATAATTACCTTTTAACAAACAATGAAAAGTAATGATCATAACGACTATTCCTACGATAAATGTAAACGTGTAATAAAGTACTATACTGGATTGGAATAAAGGCAAATGTAATGAATCACATTGTTTATGTGAACGTTTGGTAACAATTTATATTGCCGTCTGCTTTGCATGGCTCAGAACTTTGGCAAATCGCTTAGATTAGAAAGTAACTCGCATAAGTTGGTCGCATACGTTGAACATGGCAAACTTTGCTAAAATGTTTTTCCTCTAGGCTGTTAAAAATCTTACTTTTGACCCACAACATAGCTACAATATTTTATGTATGAACTCAATACTGTACTCAAAACCTAAGATTTAGAAGACTATCTCAACGATTTTATTTTCACTGTAAAATTACCAGACAAAATAACGTGGAAAAACTTAATTAGGACAACAATACATGTTTTTGAGAAAAGAAAACATGAATGATTATCAAAAATCCGTCAGAGACATTCGGTAGATTTTTATACATTAATCCAGTACTAAAATTGTACCAACTATATAGAACGTCGAATCCACTGACTCAAGACGAAAAATGGAATATGGGACATTATTTCGTATTGGAGAAATGCAAACAAGACCCAGACTAAATCCACTATATGGCAAAATAAGTTATGGCCGTATTTTGCACATTTCGATGAATTATCTCTTAACCTCAAAGGAAAGAAATCACTTGATAGAAAGTATATTTTCGTACATGCCTCCATGATTTACCGTGAGTTCAGATATATAACACATAAGGTGCTAAGACTATCTACCAAGTATTTCATTGGAACTCGAGTCATGGACAAATGTGATTAGACCATCTACCAAGTATTTCATTGGAACTCGAGTAACGGATTAATGGTATCAGACTATCTACCAAGTATTTCATTGGAACTCGAGTAACGGATTAATGGTATCAGACTATTTACCAAGTATTTCATTGGAACTCGAGTAACGGATTAATGGTATCAGACTATTTACCAAGTATTTCATTGGAACTCGAGTAACGGATTAATAATATCAGACTATTTACCAAGTATTTCATTGGAACTCGAGTAACGGATTAATGGTATCAGACTATTTACCAAGTATTTCATTGGAACTCGAGTAACGGATTAATGGTATCAGACTATCTACCAAGTATTTCATTGGAACTCGAGTAACGGATTAATGGTATCAGACTATTTACCAAGTATTTCATTGGAACTCGAGTAACGGATTAATGGTATCAGACTATTTACCAAGTATTTCATTGGAACTCGAGTAACGGATTAATAATATCAGACTATTTACCAAGTATTTCATTGGAACTCGAGTAACGGATTAATGGTATCAGACTATTTACCAAGTATTTCATTGGAACTCGAGTAACGGATTAATGGTATCAGACTATCTATCAAGTATTTCATTGGAACTCGAGTAACGGATTAATGGTATCAGACTATTTACCAAGTATTTCATTGGAACTCGAGTAACGGATTAATGGTATCAGACTATCTACTAAGTATTTCATTGGAACTCGAGTAACGGATTAATGGTATCAGACTATCTACCAAGTATTTCATTGGAACTCGAGTAACGGATTAATGGTATCAGACTATCTACCAAGTATTTCATTGGAACTCGAGTAACGGACTAATAGTATCAGACTATCTACCAAGTATTTCATTGGAACTCGAGTAACGGATTAATGGTATCAGACTATCTACCAAGTATTTCATTGGAACTCGAGTAACGGATAAATGGTATCAGACTATTTACCAAGTATTTCATTGGAACTCGAGTAACGGATTAATGGTATCAGACTATCTACCAAGTATTTCATTGGAACTCGAGTCATGGACTAATGTGATTAGACCATCTACCAAGTATTTCATTGGAACTCGAGTAACGGATTAATGGTATCAGACTATCTACCAAGTATTTAATTGGAACTTGAGTAACGGATTAGTGGTATCAGACTATCTACCAAGTATTTCATTAAAACTCGAGTAATGGATTAATGGTTTCAGACTATCTACCAAGTATTTCATTGGAATTCGAGTAACGGATTAATGGTATCAGACTATCTACCAAGTATTTCATTGGAACTCGAGTCATGGACTAATGTGATTAGACCATCTACCAAGTATTTCATTGGAACTCGAGTAACGGATTAATGGTATCAGACTATCTACCAAGTTTTTAATTGGAACTCGAGTAACGGATTAATGGTATCAGACTATCTACCAAGTATTTCATTAAAACTCGAGTAATGGATTAATGGTATCAGACTATCTACCAAGTATTTCATTGAAATGCGAGTAATGGATTAATGGTATCAGACTATCTACCAAGTATTTCATTGGAACTCGAGTAACGGCTTAATGGTATCAGTCTATCTACCAAGTATTTAACTGGAATTCGAGTAATGGATTAATGGTATCAGACTATCTACCAAGTATTTCATTGGAACTCGAGTAACGAATTAATGGTATCAGTCTATCTACCAAGTATTTCATTGGAATTCGAGTAATGGATTAATGGTATCACACCATCAACCAAGTAATTCATCAAAACTCGAGTCATCGACTAATGGTATCAGACCATCTACCAATTATTTCATTATAACTCGAGTAACGGATTAATGGTATCAGATTATATACCAATTATTTCATTGGAACTCGAGTCATGGACTAATGTGATTAGACCATCTACCAAGTATTTCATTGGAATTCGAGTAATGGATTAATGGTATCAGACTATCTACCAAGTATTTCATTGGAACTCGAGTAACGGATTAATGGTATCAGTCTATCTACCAAGTATTTCATCAAACCTCGAGTCATGGACTAATGTGATCAGTCCGTCTACCAAGTATTTCATTGGAACTCGAGTAACGGATTAATGGTATCAGACTATCTATCAAGTATTTCATTGGAACTCGAGTAACGGATTAATGGTATCAGACTATTTACCAAGTATTTCATTGGAACTCGAGTAACGGATTAATGGTATCAGACTATCTACTAAGTATTTCATTGGAACTCGAGTAACGGATTAATGGTATCAGACTATCTACCAAGTATTTCATTGGAACTCGAGTAACGGATTAATGGTATCAGACTATCTACCAAGTATTTCATTGGAACTCGAGTAACGGACTAATAGTATCAGACTATCTACCAAGTATTTCATTGGAACTCGAGTAACGGATTAATGGTATCAGACTATCTACCAAGTATTTCATTGGAACTCGAGTAACGGATAAATGGTATCAGACTATTTACCAAGTATTTCATTGGAACTCGAGTAACGGATTAATGGTATCAGACTATCTACCAAGTATTTCATTGGAACTCGAGTCATGGACTAATGTGATTAGACCATCTACCAAGTATTTCATTGGAACTCGAGTAACGGATTAATGGTATCAGACTATCTACCAAGTATTTAATTGGAACTTGAGTAACGGATTAGTGGTATCAGACTATCTACCAAGTATTTCATTAAAACTCGAGTAATGGATTAATGGTTTCAGACTATCTACCAAGTATTTCATTGGAATTCGAGTAACGGATTAATGGTATCAGACTATCTACCAAGTATTTCATTGGAACTCGAGTCATGGACTAATGTGATTAGACCATCTACCAAGTATTTCATTGGAACTCGAGTAACGGATTAATGGTATCAGACTATCTACCAAGTTTTTAATTGGAACTCGAGTAACGGATTAATGGTATCAGACTATCTACCAAGTATTTCATTAAAACTCGAGTAATGGATTAATGGTATCAGACTATCTACCAAGTATTTCATTGAAATGCGAGTAATGGATTAATGGTATCAGACTATCTACCAAGTATTTCATTGGAACTCGAGTAACGGCTTAATGGTATCAGTCTATCTACCAAGTATTTAATTGGAATTCGAGTAATGGATTAATGGTATCAGACTATCTACCAAGTATTTCATTGGAACTCGAGTAACGAATTAATGGTATCAGTCTATCTACCAAGTATTTCATTGGAATTCGAGTAATGGATTAATGGTATCACACCATCAACCAAGTAATTCATCAAAACTCGAGTCATCGACTAATGGTATCAGACCATCTACCAATTATTTCATTATAACTCGAGTAACGGATTAATGGTATCAGATTATATACCAATTATTTCATTGGAACTCGAGTCATGGACTAATGTGATTAGACCATCTACCAAGTATTTCATTGGAATTCGAGTAATGGATTAATGGTATCAGACTATCTACCAAGTATTTCATTGGAACTCGAGTAACGGATTAATGGTATCAGTCTATCTACCAAGTATTTCATCAAACCTCGAGTCATGGACTAATGTGATCAGTCCGTCTACCAAGTATTTCATTGGAACTCGAGTAACGGATTAATGGTATCAGACTATCTACCAAGTATTTCATTGGAACTCGAGTAACGGATTAATATGATCAGACTATCTACTAAGTATTTTATTGGAATTCGAGTAATGGATTAATGATATCAGTCTATCAACTAAGTATTTCATTATAACTCGAGCAATGGATTAATGATATCAGACTATCTACCAAGTATTTCATTGGAATTCGAGTAACGAATTAATGTTATCAGACTATCTACTAAGTATTTCATCAAAACTCGAGTAACGGATTAGTGGTATCAGACTATCTACCACGTATTTCATTGGAATTCGAGTAACGGATTAATTGTATCAGTCTATCTACTAAGTATTTCATTAAAACTCGAGTAACGGATTAATGGTATCAGACTATCTACTAAGTATTTCATCAAAACTCGAGTAACGGATTAATAGTATCAGATTATCTACCAAGTATTTCATCAAAACTCGAGTCATGGACTGATGTAAACAGACTATCTAGTAATTATTTCAATCAGAAAAGGGATATGATTCATTAAATTTAATAGAGAGAACTTACACTGAATATAAGGAAAGAAATACTACTTCTGGACTGATAATCGATTAGGATAATAGTTTTGTTGTCGAGTTTTTTTTCTTCAGATGTTGAAACATTATACATTATATATATACTATTATATATATATATATATATATATATATATATATATATATATATATATATATATATATATATATATATATATATATATATATATATATATATATATATACATATATATATATATATATATATATATATATATATATATATATATATATATTTATGTATATATATATATATGTATATATATATATATATATATATATATATATATATATATATATATATATATATATATTCTCTTTAATTCTTCAAGCAGAAATATGTTGTAATCTGCCTAGTTTAGTAATGATATTTATATTAGTTTACTATTAGAAGCAATTTTGAAGACTTCGTTAGTAATGAAGCTGCTATTTTTCTGATTTCTGTATTATATTACATTTCTCTACTTTGTCATAAAATCTTCAGAAAATGGAGGAATAAATAAAATATCAAAGATTCAATCTCTGTCAGAGGATCGTATCATTGCTTGGAATATTGGCTATAAATAGTACATGTTAAGTACATGACAGCATATATCAAGACACGCGTGACTTTGCGTCATACGTTAAGCACTGTTGCTCCAATTATTGAACTTGTTTTTTTTTATGCACTGTACTAAAAATTGTAAGGAAGTAAAAATGCATTATTAAAGAATAAGATACTAGAAGATAAATATAAAACATTAAAAAGTAATATCAAAAAGATTCAAACACGGCGTAGTAGAGTAATATACTTATTAATTTCTCCAAATCTAATCATATTTCTTTAGTCATAACATTATTAAATGTTTATCCCGAAGTAAAATAATAATGATAATATAATTGGGATGAGGACACTAACTTCCATTCTACTATATGAAATAAGAATATTTGTGTTACAACTGAATGTTAGTCAATACGACGTAAATGTTTTGGCACTAACTTCCATTCTACTATATGAAATAAGAATATTTGTGTTACTACTTAATGTTAGTAAATACAGCGTAAATGTTTTGTGACCTATAAAAACTGGTTTTCTTAGGTAAATCCCCCAACAGATGTTAATTCAGGAAGTAATAAAACGATGATGAAAGGTATAACTAGATAACTAGGAAGACTGGAAAACCCAAGGTTATTATTGACATCTGATATTGAATTTTGCATTCAGACAAAGCCATGATTAAGAAAGTAGACCCGGGTAAAATAGATCGATACATTTACTACCAATCCTTATTGGAAATTATTTCATTAAATTGATCATATTATTTCATTGGGCTAAATTTAATAAATGAAAAATGACGTCGGTATGAAAAAGGCCTTTAGTGCTTTTGAATGTTGAGAGAAATTTGTTTAGAAATTAACCATTAATAAGGATTTTGGTTTCGTGGTGGATATATAATTGCCTGCAATGAATATATGATGATACTTTCAAATTAATGGAATTTATATCTATAACAAGGATATTAGATTACAGTCAACTGTTTATCAACGCGTAAGCAAACTACATCTCAGACACAACTACGACAACAAACGAAAAGTTACTACCAATACAGTTTGTGTTGCTACTACTATGGGCCTAAATTAGTATTAATGGTGCCTTCTCGTTCAATGGGCATAAATTAGTGTTGAAAGTGCCGTCCTCGTACCTCGTACAATGGACCTAAATTAGTGTTAATGGTGCCTTCTCGTTCAATGGGCATAAATTACTGTCTAAAGTGCAGTCCTCGTACAATGGGCCTAAATTCGTGTTAATGCTGCCCTCCTCGTAACTCATAATATGGGCATATATTAGTGTTAATGGTACCCTCATGTATTATTGGCCTAAATTAGTGTTATTGGCACCCTCATGTATTATTGGCCTAAATTAACGTTAATGGTACACTCGTGTATTATCAACCTAAATTCGTGCTATAGGTGCCCATATCCGAGAGATGTCTACAATCCATTTGACTTCTTCGAGGCACAGACCCTGCTCGTTATTTGAACGTGTGTAAACAAGTAACAGGAAACGCTAATCATAGATAAAAATAACAATAAAAAAGTAAACCACCTATTTATCACCCAACAATACCTTCATTGTTGACATGAATAGAACGATCTAAATTTTTTACAATTTATGCTTTGTGTAAGTTGTATAAAAGTGTCGTCAAAAAGGCATTATATATTTTATGAACGTTGATTTTGATTCCGTGTTGTTCTGTATTATCTCTGTTAGAATCTTATTCATCAATATTGAAGTTCATTTACGTCCATTTCAGTACCTTTTTTAATTCGTTATTTTACTTTTTGTAAATTCAGAGCATATATATTTCATCATGAAAAATATAACTTCATTACACCCCTCAGCTGCAGCCATAAAAAGCACTTAAAAACAAATTAAATCCGTTTATGTCTCACGTTACGACACTTGACATACGTTCACGTTTATGTTCAGATTAGTCGACGACATGCAGATGAAAGTCTTTTTTAACACACAAAGAGGTGAAATGTTAAGGTATTTTTAACAGTTACATACTTGAAGCCTGCCTTCTGCTTTTTCGGAGTTCTTTTTATTCCTTTATTTTGTTTTAGGTACACGGGTTGAGGGGATTTTTATATGGCACCTTCACAGTAATTATTTAAATATATGGACTTCTACAGTCCTGATATAGTTCAAGATATTTTCATCGTGTGGCTGTGTGTGTGTGTGCGTGCATGCGTGTGCGCGCGTGCGTACGTGCGTGCGCGTGTGTGTGTATGTGTGTGTGAGAGAGAGACAGAGATAGAGACAGAGAGAGATTAATAGAAGAAGGGAAAGAGGAAATGTGCGTACATCTACAAGACGAAGGACATGGATCACAATTTACGACCCTCCGTAAAATAAGGTAAACACATTACATGAAAATTTAAAAAGCGCATTCCATCATTGTGCCCTAACTAAAACTAAACTGACGTGATGAAATCTATGCTAAATATTTACAAAAACAACAACAAAACATCAACAATAATATAATAATAATAGCAGCAGAGAGGGTGAGCCGGACAACATTTTTAGACAAGTTTTCACTGAAATCACGCTTAAAAACAATGAAACCAATGACATCAGGCCCCCCCCCCCCCCAATGTGTGTGTGAATCATGGATTAGGTCCAAAAAAAAATATGAAAAAATCAATGAAATTAATGAAATCCTCCATCGATTTTTGGGAAAAGGGACTACAACATCGTTGTCACTTACCCTCTGCTGCTGCTAGAACTTTCAGTTGGGGTTAACCGAATATTTGATCCAGTCCGATACGATATCGTGTTCGAGGGTCATGTAAATCACTACGACGAAAATCACTACGATTTCACAAATAGACTAATTTGTAAAACCTCCTCTTGTAAATCAATCAGATTATTAGACTGGTCAGTGAGTTTGAAATTAATTCTGGTTAATGAATTATTATGACATCGCATATAGACTGGATTCACCGGGGATTCAATTATTAAAAACCCTGGAGGAGCTATTGGTGCAAATGAATACAAAATATATCCCTGCTGAGCTTGATTTGATCGTTCTAAATTTATTTGATAGCTTCCTTCGATCACATCACACACTAAATTGAGCGCAATCACCATTGAAATATTCACATTGAACGGAGCAATATGCCTGCCACCACCATCTGGGTCATTATTGTGTGTCAGGATAGTTGTTTCCGGTGATGTTGTTTTTTTCCACGTATCATGAATTATTTTAAAACCGACATCGATGGCATCACTGAGAGATTTTTGTAGTTCTAAGAGATTATATCCTGGTAGATTGAATTCGGAAATATTTTCTACGCTTATATGATATTTTGTCGTAAATTCTATTTTCCTTTTTAGGGTGTCTGGCAAGGGCTACCTCTCGTATAATTAGTGAATGAAATATATAAATGTCACTGAGGATTCTGTTACATGTTTCTATGACGCTGATAAATTCATCTCGGGTGAGAGAGCCGGATTTAAGGGATATTAACAACAACGAAATATCGTTATTGAACGCTGTGAAGTTTTCAGTGATTTTATCCTGTCAAGTTATGTAGTATTTCTCCCCTCCCTTATCTATCTTTTCAGTGAAAAAATTTAATTTGTCATAATCGCTATAGCTTTTTACTGGATTGTCAAGTTTTGTCCTGTCGGTGATATAATCAGTTTTTTGTGGTTCTGGTAATTTAACGGTTTTTCCACCGGGTGGTAATTCAGGCCATCCTAGTACGGTTCTAATAGAACTTTGATAGATATCTACGACGTATCCTTCTGTGCTTATTTCAATGGCAGATGATAGTGTTGGTTCATGAACTGTTATAGCTATTTTTGACTCTACTCCAGTAATCGATTTTATTCTACGCGCGAATTCATTATTGATTTGTTCGATTTGGTATGATCCGGTTGGTATGGAAACAACATTCCAGTCTGGGGTACCGTCTGGTTTATTCTTATTTGCAAATACCAGGGAATTATTCGGTTGTTGACCACCAAATGATTTTGATCTGATATTAGGCCAACTGTGGTATACTCGTAATTTTGCTAGCGCTATCTCCTTCACTGGGACCGGAGAGGGGAAATTCACACTGAATTCTGGATTCGTTGAGGTTATTGAGATCATGCTTGTTTGTACTGGGTTTGTGTTCTCCACTATTTGTTGAAGTAATTCCATCTGTGTTGTCATTGTTATTATATTCATGATGTATTTCTAATTTTGACATCGCAGAATCATATATATCTACCATCGCTGAAAACTCTCTCTCTGATATAATTGTATCATCGAGCGATGACGATATCAATGAGGATAATTGCGAGTATGCAGTAGACACAACATGAAATTGAATTATGTAGTCTTGTAGTTTCCGTTGGCTGCATGAGGATATTTTTTTTGTGATTATTGAAATAATTCCAGCGATTGTTGTTGCCGCAGAAATGCAAATTGGAACAGCTATCGGGGCCATCATTGTCACTGAAGACAGTATAATACCGGCTCCGGTGATTACACCACTCACTGAATACACAGTAACATCAATTGCGGTAATTCTCCTGCGATATTTTTTAATTTTCATTGCATACTCCTCAGACAGGATTTTGAGTCTAGTTTGATATTCTCTGACCTGATCATAGCAATATTGCGATGATGAAATCATTTTTTATTTTAACAACACTAGCGTTTTCAATTGTGAAATCCTTTCAATTTATTTACTTAAATCCGCTACGAATTCCACATACCATGATACCAGAGCTCTAGCCAAAGTTGTATCAGTAGATGTTATAGTGAACTTTTCAGTTGTACCCTTGTCGATGATCGTTGAAATCGTATTATTGACCCCGGATGAACTCGACAATGATATATTAAATTGAACCGTTGTCACCAGTGTTAATCGATAAATACCCTTGACGGTTGCAGTGATATCTAATTTATTGTTTGTAGGTATCCACACAAATGATCCGTGTTGGATTGTATATACTACGTTATTGGTTTTCTCATGAGGAATTTTTGTTTTTTCAATGATTGTTATCATCCTCGAAAAATCACCTTTGACGGCTTCGATGAAAGTTTTCGTCTCATTGATGGATTTTTTAATATCAGGGAGTTTTAGTTCAATTTTATCGAATGTAGTTCCAATAAATTTATCAATGATATTTCTACGAAATGCGGTAAACTGTTTTATGTGTTCTTCAATTCTAGATTCAAGTGTTGTTAGTACAACCACAGAATTGTTTAACTCATCGTTGAGAATTTTTAATCGATCTGTAATCGTCGAAACGAGTACACCCGGTTTGAGTTTACCCTGATCGGAAAATAGCGCAACGGTGTTCTCGATTGCGTTTTGTTGTTTAACTAAAATATCATCCAGAGAAATATTACTAGATTTCAATTTACCCTGATCGGAAAATAGCGCAACGGTGTTCTCGATTGCGTTTTGTTGTTTAACTAAAATATCATCCAATGACACATTACTAGATTTCAATTTGCCCTGGCGATCTTGAAATACAACTATTTCATTGGGTTCAACACTTTCTAAATTCAACGTCTCAGCTATTTCATCTTTAATTTTTTTTGTTATATCCTTGATAGAATCAGGGGTTGCAGTGCCATCGGGTTTGGGTTTCAAAGATCTCCCCCAAATATCAATCATGTTATTGTAAAACTCTTTCTCTCTCTAAAAAGCGATTGCTGGTGTAGTCATTTACGACAATATGAGGTGGTTTTCCCCTTGGGTTACCCAAGGAGTTAGAAATAGCATCAAGGACATTTAATACTTCACTGCCGCATATTGGTGGGTCATTGATTTGTTGTGTTGGTAGCGTAGAATACCAAGTCTTCATTGGAAATTGTTTTATGTAACGCATAAATTCTTTTGGTGGGGCTAATCCATATGAATCAAAATAGACAATCCCACGTGGATCAATAGCGTATGCAACCCAGTGAGTTCCAGGTCCGGTGCTGTTATCGAGATTAATAATACCTGTTTCAGTTTTGTTTGGTTGATGTGGTAATTGATCTTTCATAAAAACACCTCTGAAATTTTTAATCACTAGTTTTTTAGCCGCATCCATTAAATCAAAATTGGACATGGGAACCATAGACTCCTCAATTAATAAATCGTTCCTGGTAGTCTCAGGCCTGATCCGTGAACGGATATCCCGCTGTACCACGAATACGGGGTTCCTGGTAGTCTTAGACCCTTTCCGCTGTACCACGAATACGGGGTTCCTGGTAGTCTTAGACCCAATCCGTGAACGGATCGTCCCTTTTTTTTATATCCCTTCCCAGTTGCCTTCTTAAGTGCCATTCCTGCTGCAGTGCCAACGGCTCCTAACGCCGCTGCTTTAGCCACTGCTGGGGCTGCTGCTGCAATCAATGCTGGTATTGCAGCTAACAACGGGAATATACCGCCTGTTTTCATCATATTTTTGATAGCAGCCGCAGAAAGAGTAATCTGAACACCTTTTTTGGCTGCAAGTGCATCATTGAAATGTTTTATTTGACGAGTTGTCAGCGATAATTTATTTTCACCACCAGTCATTTGATTAGGTTTCAACGTGATTGTGGTTCCACATTTTTTAGCCGATTCTGATTGCAATTTTTTGATTTGACCAGGAGTTAACGCAACACTAATAACACTATATGACATTATACATAATAGATTGATTCTAATGGAAAAATCCTTCGGATTTTCAATTACATGTTTTCTACTGGGGCATCTACCACTCTCATTCTTCCTCCAACACCTTCAAGTAACATTGATTTATCACTGAGAATGACAGCAACCGCTCTATAATTCGGGATAAGGATAGGAGGTACCCCACCAACTGGTGGACCAGTCGGACGGGTTACACGGGCTCTAAAGTGTATATCAACAACTGACTGTCTTGTCAAATCGAGATGTTCCAATGAAAAGTAATAGATCGGATACAGATTTTTAAAATCATATTGTGATATTTGCAAACCGGTATCCACATTTAGATCACGTGCCATAAATGACAACAGGTTATGATACACGCGTGCAATATGATTCTGACCGTAATCAAGTTGTATATCCTCGGATGGTTCCTGCTGTCCGTTTATTCTCAGCGAGACTTCATTAACACCTAACTGATCAAATATCATATGACTTCGTTCTTGATTACCAACTCGCGCATTATTCTGTAACGCTACGAATATATGACGTGGAGCTGAAACCCCTTGTTTTGATGCCAGGTGCCATGTGAATGTACCATCAACACTGTCTTGTTTAATATCCGTAGTCACTGATAACCAACTCAACAATGATTTTCCTCCTTGGTCCATAAATGATAGTAGTCGTTGTTCTTCGGTGATTGATGGAGTTAACACTGGCATCCACAATGATAGTTCTGTTAAAATGACTTTACCGGCAGCAACCCCAGCATTACGCCAGATTGCATCATCATCAGTACCCTTTCTCACGAGTGCTATTGTGTGTTTGGCTCCATAAATAACTTTTCGGACGTTTCTACAGAATCCAAATATGTGATGTAGTGGAATCGCACATGAAAATCGTCGACGCTGCCCATGCAACATTGCTACGCGTGTTGCAAATCCTAAATTGAGATTACCATTAACGCCTCCGAGAATATCAAACTCAGCTCCGGGTCTAGTTCGACGTTCTGGATTAGCTGCTTCCCCTTGATTAGCAACTGAAGTGACTTGCGGTGTTAACACTTTAATGAATTGAAGGTGATCAGCGTTATCAGAGGTATCCTTTGCAAACATCATAGATGGACCCGCTGATCTTATATAATCATCAGAATATCTCGCTAACCCTATGATTGTTGTGGCCATACCAACTTCACGGTCAATGGATTCAATTTCTTTTCCATCAATGAGATATTTAGCGCTTTCAAATAACGCCATTATGCCGTTATTAACAAAACCAACTCGGACATTTGAGTTAATGTCATATGGTGGATCATTATGTGCAGCATCATTTGTTACAAGTTCTCCTTCTACTTCAATAAACGCTTCACAAGGCAAAAAGTATTTACTGGTATCATGAACTTGAAGTTCAATTCGTGATCGGAGATCGGGTTGTATTGCGTGATAAGAATAAAATTGAAAATCGCGTACAGAATCATCTTTACGCACTGGGGCATCCATATCAAATGCTGGATCAGATGACCTTTTGAACATTTTATTCTATTTATCAGAGTCTAAATCGTGATTTTCATCGTGAAAAACGCTAGCGTGAAAATCCATAGGATTTCATCGACGTGGTTTTTTAAAGCCACTTCCCGCTATCATATTTGCAATATTGCTTTGGTCCCCTTGATTTACCATCGACGCTAGTTTTTCATCTACTGCGTTATTTATTATTTTACTAACACTTGCAGGCATTTCTTCTGTAGACGGTAACGGTTTCTTTTTTCGCCTCACTAATGATGTTATTTTATCCTTCGCAGTTGAAAACGCTTTCCCGGCAAGATCTCCAACAGTACTAATACCCTTATCACGAATAACATCAATGGCTTTCATTGATAACTGTTTAGCTAACGGCATCACTTTTGGAGCCATTCTTGAAAAGAATCCTAAAATGGTATTGCCGAGGCCATCTCCATAGTATGCTTTATAAACTGGAAACCGTGAATTAACTACATAGACGAGGGTTGGTTTATCATGATTGTAATGTATGATCATTATTATAAAAACAATAGTGTTTTCAATTGTTATTTAATCACTATGATACCCATTTGCTAACTCGTCAATAAAATCTCGATATGTTTTGATATCCATGATACCGCCGGCAAATAACCGTCTACAGATATCAGCTGCTTCATTAATTTTTTCTGGAGAGTTATTTCCAGCTCGGAACCCTCCTACAAGAACATCTAATCGTGATATATCATTGATAACACTATCAGGACAAGTGTTTCCAATCCTTGGATTTTGCAGTCCACTTCCGCTATAACCAGCTGCTTCATCTAGTTTTTCTAAACCCGTTTCTTGTAAATAATCATCATTAGGTTCTTCTTGTAAATAATCATCATTAGGTTCTTCTTGTTTTTTTTGTCTCCGTGTTGGTGTTTGACGTCGTTCTTCTAAATCATCATCATCATCATCAGGTGGTAGCTGTTGTTTTTTTTTGTCTTCTTGTTTGTCTCCGTGTTGGTGTTTGACGTCATTCTTCTAAATCATCATCATCATCAGGTGGTAGTTGTTGTTTTTTTTGTCTTCTTGTTCGTCTACGTGTTGGTGTTTGACATCGTTCTTCTAATTCTCGTTGTCGCTCTTCTATTTGTTCTCTTTTATAATAACTAATTCCCCTTTGAAATTCCTTGTATCCTATCTCATCCTTATTCAAACGACCAATCCCCTTATTTAGTTTATACATATAATCGAACCAATCATTACTTGATATTCTATCATTTTTATACTCGTCCTTTAAAAAATCTTTTTTTGAATTATAGCTTTGAGCAGCAAAATTACCAAAGGCTTGATAATCCTTTGATTTCAATAAACTAGGTTTTTTTATTAATATTTTAGCATGATCAGTAAATTTATTCAACAGAGAAACAGTCGTTTTTTTCGGATCAGTTTTTTCAGTTTGTTCAGTTTTCGCTGCTAGTTTTTCAAGTTCACCAATAACAGATTTTCCCGTCTCGGGACCATCTCCCAGTAAAGCACGCTCTACCCCTTTCGTTGCTGTGGTTACTGGTTTAAACAACTCTTCAGACCCCAGAGCAAAATCAGTTTGTAAACTCTGTCGTTGTTGCAGTTTATTTCTTACAGAGTCACGAATTGGTACAAATCTCTTAATTGCATCCAGTCGTTCACGAGCCAATCGGGTTGTTAATGCTTCATTGACCATTATTTGAAATCGCAAACTATTTTTCAATTTCAAAACAATTTTTCAATCCCGACCTAACACCATCGTGCAACTCCTTTTTTGACATCAGTGACATGTCGGATGATTTTTAACACGGTCATGGAAGTGTTATTTCATCCTATAACAGCTTCTATCAGTGATGAGGAAAGTCACATAATTGTATATAAAATTAATAATACTGTGACTTTCCTCACTTTTCCATTGACCATCCATTAAAGGTCCATAGATTTTTTATTCACTGATTTTGACATTTTCAATCAAAAAATGCTAAAAAAATGAAAATCTCTTGAGGGTCGGAATGATAAATGGTCGGGCAATCAATGGTCGGGCAATCAATTTTCTTGAATTAATGCTCGTAGGTTTCTAATTTTAGAGTTGACTTCTTTTTTCAATTCGTATTCGTTACCTAATTATTTCCGTATTCCCTCTACGATAGTATACAACGGAACGAACACACTGATGTCACTGGAAAATGAAAGAGAGTCTTTAATAGAATTCTGAATTCTTTTGATGAGTGCATACTTCTTTGGTAGCATATATTTATTGTTGTTAACTCCGTATTCTATATCCTGAAAATCAGACACAATTTGATCAGGATTTAACCCATCTGATAGTTTGATATCCTGATTTTTCAATTTTGCTATTTCAACTATGATGCTATTCATGTTTTCAGAATTCATTATTCTATAAGAATGACATATCTCTAATTGGAAATTATGACGCATTAGACATAACTAAATTGAACTTTTTGTCCGTTCTTTTTTGAAATAGCCGTCTTGGTTATCCCCTCTGCAACGAATCGTACTGAAGTTCTACAAATATTGAAATACTTACCGGCTTCATATAATGATTGAAATATTTTCTCTTCGTTAGTTATTGTATTCAAAGATTTCACTGGTCTCGCTTTTGAACAAGTGTCAGTCCTTCCTCGTTTGGAATTCTCACTCTGTGTGATTGCTTGCAGATTGGATAACGAATTGTTCCTTGGATTAGAATCAATGTGATCAATAACAAAACCATCTTTGATCAATCCATTAAAACATTCAAATACGAAACGATGATTGCGAAATGTCTTCCTTCCAACATTAAACACCAAATACCCCATACCATTATCCCACCCAATTGGGTTCTTCAGTCTACAGTGTCTTACAACACCATCACTGGATGCTTCGTAATTTTTAATCACTGGGTGTAGTCTGAATTCTTGGGTCATTATATACTACACTATTTGTCTAATTCAATGACTGACCCATTTTGCAGTGATTGATTATACATAAATCTTTCATTTAGACACCTGTTTTTAATATAGCATGAAGGAGTTCAAGAGATTGACTTCGAAAAATGCTAAATTCAATACCGATAGAGAGTTCAAGAGATTATTGAAAATCAATCTTAGATTTAATCTCGATAGACCCAAAAAAACGTGTAGTAGACGGAAATATGAAAGAGTTTAAGAGATTATTGAAAATCAATCCTAGATTTAATCGCGATAGACCCAAAAAACGTGTAGTAAACAGAAACAAACGTAACAAACGTCCAAAAGACGGAAACATGAAAGAGTTTAAGAGATTATTAAAAATTAACCCTAAATTTAATATCGATAAACCCAAAAAACGTAACAAACGTCCAATAGACGGAAACATGAAAGAGTTTAAGAGATTATTGAAAATCAATCCTAGATTTAATCGCGATAGACCCAAAAAAGTAACAAACGTCCAAAAGACGGAAACATGAGATCATCATGGAAGGATGCTCAATTCAATCTTGATATAGTTTCTAATACACCCAAGAATAAAATTCTTGATAAACCCATCAGAGACTGTTTTAATGAATTTAAGCGTGATGGAGCATCTTATTGTTGGTCAACATTTCGAATTGATGGTGTTGTTGACGCTACCATGAATGATGAAAAAGCAGCAGTGATCATTTCACTTGTTGGGGAAAAAAGTCATTTTTTCCGAATCAAATTCATTATCCGTGAGGATGGCAAATGGATTATTAGGGATAAATTTGAACCCATTCTCAGGGGCAAAAAAACTGTCACCGTGAATCAGGATTCAAAACCAGGAATTTTGACTGGAATTGATAAACCCTACTACGAAAGATCTTATCCTGTCACAGCAGTTGTTTACGGGATCTATCCGCTCAATGAAAAACCTGATATTTCAAAACTAGCACCCATGAAATATTCGACAGGGCTCAATTGTGTAGCAGAACGAATAATAGAACACTTCACAAATGCGTCCCGGGGAAATAAACTAACTGATCTAAGACGAAAAAAAATAACCGAGTGGGAGTTCACGGTAAAAGAGCATGGGGCAACAATTCAGGATATAACCAAATTAGAAACATCATTGAGATTTCCAATATCGGTAAGGACAATCACCGGTAAAGTATTAAAAGAACCGAAATATCAATCAAAAAAAGGAAACCCCATTGAAATTATTGATCATAACGCACACGCGTGGTCATCTGCAGTAACAATATTCCCACGGGATAGAACCGTAAAATATCTATCCCAAACTCTGTTTGGAACCGAGAGTTTTTTTCACAGCAGAAATTATTTGATGCTATTTACCATTTGAGTAAAAACGATCCTGTGTCAGTGTTGCTATTTCATAGTACTTCAGACGAAGAATGCAAATTTTATCAGTTTGTAAGGCCCAACGGAGAATTATACCGTACTGAAGAGCTGCAGAATCAAATGAAACAACTAGCTAGTGAGTTTTCTGGGGACGGAGAAGACAACGATCAATTATTAGCAAACTGTTTCACAGTACCATCCATTGCAGCACATTTTGCTAGAAAGAAAAACGCGTGGAAACCAACACGAAGTGAGTTTTTATCAGATGTCAAATTGTCCTGTCTTGAATACAGCCATGGAGGATTATGGAACACAAAATACACCGCTGATACCGTTATTTCAGT
Source organism: Unio delphinus (assembly GCA_029339505.1). Classification (NCBI taxonomy): domain Eukaryota; kingdom Metazoa; phylum Mollusca; class Bivalvia; order Unionida; family Unionidae; genus Unio; species Unio delphinus. Next base: position 6,628,201 of record JAQISU010000118.1, read on the forward strand.
TGATATGATTGTGTGTTATCCAGGAAGTTTTCTTGGGTATGGAGAGTGTGAGAAATATTTCAAACGATTTGGACACCCCACACACGAAATGACCCGTGTTGCTATTAATGGGCCACTGCCTGATTTTGATTTAACCGGATTCGCTTGTGTGGTATCATTTGAAATGGCTGAAGGACTTCATCCGTGTAGTTATCTTTGGATTGGTAAACACATGTCTGAAAAACACTGGATGCCAATAGTGTTATTACGGTATATGCTTGATTGTAAGATGTTAAAATCATTAATTGTCAGTGAAGCAATTATATCCTATCGAGCACAGAAATCAGTCTGGTTACCCCAACCTGATCTAGAAAAAATAATTAGCGAAGAGCGAAAACTGTTTCCAAATTTCAGTGAACAACAAATCATGGATTGGTCCAGACAGTTATTTGAAATCGGAAACAATGAAGCAAAAGACCTTGGACGAAGAATAATCGGTAAATTTACCCAAGGTGGCAAAGATGATAATACGAGATATTCTTCACGATTGATTATAGACAATGCTGAATACGATTTTGTAATCACGGATTTAACGAATAGGGGCCTATATGTCATTCGTAAGGACGCATTTATGTCCGATGGAACCAAATTGGGTACAATTGTTACCTACAATGATGGATACCATCCGCAGTACACACACTTAAGAGCTTCTATGCTCGGTTATGCTTCTATCAATCTGTTTTCAATGATCAATAGATTTCCTACCACCGCAGTTAGAGTTGCTACTGATTCATTTTACATAAATAGCAAAATGGCTGATTTTAAGGCTACTGGCAACGAGAAATGGGGATCATGGAGAATTAAGAAAGAAATGATTCATGATTATATTCCATCAGCAGATGTTACCATTGAAAATAATTACTTAGAAAGCAATCAGTGTTCAGAATTTTCTAGTGCACCGCCGATTTCTGATCCAATCTGTAGATATAAAACAGTTTATTTAAACGGTTGTGGCGGGTCAGGAAAAACAACCCGGGTAATTGAGTTATTCCGTAGAAACGCTAGCGTTTCCAATCCAAACATGATTGTACTAACACCGACTCACAGACTTGCAAGAGAAATGATACAGAGAGGGGGAAATGCCTGCACTTATCGCAGCTTTTTCCGATGGAAGGGAGATAAATGGACTCCTGAGCGCATGGGAGAGAAATTTATTCCTGAATTCATCATGTGGGATGAAATAGACACAGTGTCAGAAGATGTCTTAAAAATATTTCTTGAGTGGTTGTTATTGAAGAATACAAAAGTCGTCATGTGCGGTGATCACGGCCAACCACCACCATTTGTCGGTGCATCTCCCCATGAATGGCTAAAGGGTTTTGTAGACTATTATGAAGAAATTGATACCGATCATAGATCACTTAATAATGAATTAAAAGAATTGAAGAAACTAATTAGATTACAACCGGATATAATCCAATGTGAAATAGCCCGTGAAATAATTTCGGAAACTCCCATGAATGATTTCTGGGAAATGTGGAGACCAAACGATTTGATCATTGCAAGTAGAAAAATAGTCAGGGACACACTTCAGATGAAGTTATTTGAATTGCATAAACAAAAATTTGCAACACTTCCAGTACCGTTATGTTATAGGCCATCGGATACACGAAAACAGAACATTGAAGTTGATATTCCAGGACAAAGTGAAAAGCAGATTCTCGTATTAAATGATATTGTGCTGGTTGATATCAATGTCGTTGAAGATGCATTGCGTGCTAATAAATCCCCATGGACGCTAGGATACGCAGCGACGATACATTCTTCACAGGGATTGACTATATCGGATACAATTGTTTGGATGGTAGATAATCGCATAGAATGGTCGAATTTAGTCTATCTTTCAGTATCCAGAGTACGAAAAATAAATCAGCTTCGAAGAATTGTCCTGACAGAGTCAGGCGATGATGAAATCATTGGCGATGATGAAATCATTGGTGATGATAATGATATTATTGATAAAAAAAACTCTCCGGTTACAAACAACAAGACAAAAAAAAAACAACGAGAATTTGATATTGATGCTGAATTAATAATTACACTGAAGAAACAACAGAATAATCACTGCGCGAGTTGCAATTGTATAATGCGTTGGCAGTATTCGGATAAGGATCCTCGCCAATTCACCGTAGACAGAAAAAAATAACAATCTCGGTCATGTCAGAAATAATGTGATGTTGACTTGTCTTGAGTGCAATAGACGCAAGGGTGCTAGTTAAGACCATGCGGTGGTAATTGAGTATCGTCAGGAATTACTTGTAGTTGTTGTCTAGTAAACCCACGCTGAGGGACAGTTGAATCCAGTTTATAGATTGCTGGTCTACCCGTAGATCGTGTTATACTAGATATCTTATGTGCAGTAACACTCCAAATAGGATCAGTAGCCCTTTTTGTACCACCCTCAAGCTCTCCTGGTTCGTATAAGTACCTCACAATGACATTACTACCAAGAATTGGTTGGGAAACGCTAAAATCCTTTTGTGGTTTTTCAGGTATCGACTTCTTTTTAATCGCGTTGATAGGTTTCATGTTGATGGTTCTAGTAATCTCGTTATTCAGTGCAGTAATCACAGCTGGTAACCTTTTAACCCATTCACGGGATCTTTTTTCTTGGATGAATTCTTTTGCGTATTGATATCCAAATAACCTCTCAGCAAGGGTTTTATTAAACCGTTCTACAATTGCCTGATCACGATGTAGCGCAGTATGTCCTCGTCTGATAGTGACTTTATGATTTTTCATTATTGATAACACTGCACCCTGAAATTCCTTGCCAGGATCAATTTGTAATAGATTTGGCCAGTGCAGAGGACTCCTTCGATAAATCCTTTCAAATGCAGAAGCCACTTCAGTGGCCGATTTTGTTTTTAACGGTTCTGCTTCTTTGTATCGACTTGCAATATCAACTACAGTTAACGCATATTTGTAACCACCATCATGTGGCAGAAATAATATATCAGCCTGATGAACTTCATTAGGAAAGGTCACATCAAAATGCGAGAATTGAATTTGTTTAGGCGGTGGTAGATAAATTTGCCATAGTGCCTGTTTGGATAACCAATGAGCCGCAGTGGTTTTTTTCACTTTTGCGGCGCTAGCGAGTTTACTGATTGCAGCGTTACCCTTCCAGTATCCTCTTGGGGAATAATAAATAGATTCCATGTTGCTATTAATTACCAGCACCTAACATCAATTTGCTTTTCATTGCCGATTTTATCAAAAAGGAAGCCAATTTTTCTTTGAAGGATTTATCAGTGATAGAATTCAACGCATGAATTAATTTCACATCTGCTAGATGCCTGTGTTGCAAATTGCTGCTTTTATAAGCAACATCATGAAGGTGACAGGCCTTATCAATGGCGTTTATTGGTTCCTCACCGGGTCGGGGCTGATTTTGATCATTGAGTCTGATATCAAGTCGTGTTCCCGGTCCACAATAACTATACCCTGGAAGGTGTTTTTCTCCGGGGTATTTCCCCCATGGGGTTCCAGGGAGTTTTACTAATTTGGCAGCGATATCACCTCCTCGTTTTTTTTTAAAGGTTCCTTGGGTTCCTTGGGTTTAGAAACAAATCTAAATTTCTTTGTACTACACTGTACGCATTTACCAGAAAGCGCTGATCGGTTATTTTTAGTTGTAATCGTCGTCAAGTCATCTGTGCCAGTACGCGCCTTACACTTAACGCAATATAGATCCATAATTTATGTATAGAGATATGAATATAATTGATTTTTCAGCGACTAAAACAAGAGAACCAGTGAAGCATCATGCAGCGCTACCAAACTCTATCCGCGCAATTATAATCGGGCCATCTGGATCCGGTAAAACGCAATTGTTGCTCAATTTAATAATGAGATGGATGAAGTGGGATAAGTTGTATTTAATTGCCCCTAGCGTAGATGATCAACGATGCTATGAAGTGCTAAAAGATTTTAATGAAAACGCTTCAGAGATTGCCGGCGAGGATGTTATTGAATTTATAACCGATATTGACGAGGCGCCATCCATGAATGACCTCGATGGAAGTATCAACAATTTAGTTGTATACGATGATGTCATGTTAGATAAACAAAAAAATCCTGCTAGAATATTTTCCCGAGGCAGGCATAAAAACACTGATGTGATCTATGTCACTCAACGCTACACTCAGATTCCAAAAGTGATTAGAGATAACTGTAATATGCTTGCTGTATTCAACGGCGTTGATACACATACGGTACGAAATATTTGGCAGACATGGTGCTCCGATATGGACTTCAATCAATTTAGAAATTTCTTTAGTCATGCTCAGTCTGCCCCACACGGATTTGTAACAATAAATTTACATGACCCTCGAACACGATATCGTATCGGACTGGATCAAATATTCCGTTAACCCAAAACTGAACGTTCTAGCAGCAGCAGAGGGTAAATGACAACGATGTTGTAGTCCCTTTTTCCCAAAAAATCGATGGAGGATTTCATTAATTTCATTGATTTTTTCATATTTTTTTTTGGACCTAATCCATGATTCACACACACATTGGGGCCTGATGTCATTGGTTTCATTGTTTTTAAGCGTGATTTCAGTGAAAACTTGTCTAAAAATGTTGTCCGGCTCACCCTCTCTGCTGCTATAATATTAATATTAATAATACTATTACTGATAATGATAATAATAATAGTAATTAGTTTTATTATTATTATTATTATTATTATTATTATTATTATTATTATTATTAATTTATCTGTTCAATATTTATTTTTAAAATATTCTTCTTCATGTATTTTTTTTTTATTTATTAGCTACATTGTTGGCATTTATGTCTGGCTGAGGCAAATTTTTATTTTGTCATGCTCTGGCCACATCATATTTTTGTTTTTTTACATATCTGAGATGTCTTGAGAGATTTAGAGGAATGCAAAACATGTTTCGGAAAGTTTGGTAATTTCATTTACAACTATGCACATTAAACGAGAAAAAAAAGGTTTAAACTTTGAATATAAATTCGTACTGTTCTTTCAGACGGTGTTGAATACGATTGTCGTAATGCATTTGTAAAAGAGCCAAACTTATATTTACTACGCACCACCTTCTGCCTAATCAGGCATTGTATCTAAACATCAGAAGAAATCTTATGACACTGACAGTTTTTGAAACGTTTCCTTTTGGTAAAATGCCCAGATTTCTTTTTCAACACATATTCTTCTTCCTGTTGTAATATAGGTGGTCACACATCTTCGCTCTTGCAATTATATTCAAATATATTTGTTTCAATAACTATGTGAAAAATTCACTTTATTTGCAAAACGAAACCCTTTTATAATTTATAAATACTGTCTTTATCATTTTAATTGCTGATGGAGTGACGGAGATAATACATGCATGCATTGTTGCACTTACGCATGAACGCAGCACACAGCACCATATAGATGACGCTCTGAATAAATGGTGACGACCAGTACCTAATTCAGCTGCCAGGACTCGTCAGTGCATTGTAGTATATATAGAAATCTTTCATTACTGTGCATCGCATTCTGCACGACCAAGCATTGCATCTAAATTTCACAACTGAGCACGTGACGATTGTCTGAATTTATTAAAGCATACGTTCATCTTCTTCCTGTTTTAACAAATGCGACCCCAATCTTTGCTATTGGCAATTGTTTACATTCTGTTGAAACGTTTTGTTCATCAAATGGGCGAAACAAAATCAACATACATGCAACGGTTTAAGATCTTATCGGTTCTTACGAGTTTTATTTAGATCGAGAGACAAGATAGATTGAACACGCACGTAAATAAACAGAATGCTTCGTTTCTAAGAGAATTGCGGTGACAAGAATGTGCCACAAATAATAAAGAAATATTCAGAGTGGATATGCGAGCTTATGTATATCCACATGTGAAATGTCATGTACAATATACATTACAATTTTAGAATTGTGATGTTCACACAAAAAGTTTGAAATGTCTAACAATATTGTGCTACAAGACGTCAGTTAGCAATGCTGATTTTACTGTCTGTATTTGTAATCTAGGAAAACCGGATGTTGTGGTCCTGATATACAGAAATTTGTTATGATGCTATCCAGTGTTGTCTTGTATGTATATTATAGTATTAGTGTAACATTTGTGTATTATGCCTTTTATTTCAGATATACGAAAAGTGAAGGTTTTGATTTTCGACTGGAATTAATTTAAATATAGTTGGCAACAAGAACTTAAAGAGAACCTTCGTTTTGTGACATGTATTAGGATTTTTAGTAAAAGTAATAAGACTGAAATTTTCTCTAAATTGTTGTAAAAGTAATGTTTCAATAATATATATTGAAACTAATTTTATACTGAAATATATTGAGATTAATTAATTTCATTTATTTCTATCACAACTATATACTTTTTGAATAATGTTTGCGCCATTATGAACTATGGTAAAGCTAACACACCCGGTAAACCACAAAAAGTTTATGGACTACACATTCGTAGAATTTCCATTAAATGAGTAAATTGGTGATGTAGCAAACTTTCTGTCGAGTGAATTAAAGACATGGCTATCCTGTGTATTAAACATGGGAGCCTCTTTCTGGCTAGAATTAAATGAACACTAGGATCTTGACGAGTAACCATATTTGGTCGTTTGGTTACGTCCAGATTACATATAAAAGAACAAGCCGCGCAGTCATTCTGAGGTCAGAAGGACTCACGTTTCTCATTACAGGGAAGAATCGTCTATGCACGTAAACTTCATTGAAGATTAGGCACTTTTTAATGTTTGAGATTTTAAAGGTAAAGTTCTGATGTTTGCAACATTTGATACTGATTTTTTTTATTTTAGAATGCGATGGAATGTTTAATAATTTTAAAGAATTCATATTCATTTATATGTATGGTAATTTTTATTGCAAAAGACGAATTCGCTACCAACTTCATGTTTATATTCAATGCTGAAATACGGTATTCTTTAAATAACAAATAATACTAGTTAATAACACATTCCAAATTAGTATTCTATTCTAAAATTAGTACAATACATGTCTTCAAAATGATTGTAGCATTAAGGGCAGCTTATAAATTGTATACTTCTTGGCTATCATGAAATTAAATAAGATTTAACTTTTTTTTAATTCTAAAATACAGAAATTATACAAATTAATGCAGTTGGTAAGCTCGAAAGGAAAGTGTAATTTTTTAAGTGTTTCATGTATTTTAAACATAAAGTTTTATCGATATACTGTGTATATATATATATATATATATATATATATATATATATATATATATATATATATATATATATATATATATATATATATATATATTATTTAAATACAGTTCGTTCATTTACAATATCAGTGGACCTCTCTCATTGCCAATTTCCACAATATTTACCCGTAAATACACCGTCATGAGTGACGCATCTCTCTCTCTCTCTCTCTCTCTCTCTCTCTCTCTTTCCCCCCCCCCCCCCCATGGGCATTAACATTCCTTAACTAATGAGTAATTCTTTCCTACAGCAAGAAATGAAAAGAAGGTTATGATAAGACATATAAACTTTATCATAACACATATACATGATCGCTTGACTTACAATGTACATCTATTGGGATGTACATTTTAAGTCAAGCGATCATGTATATATCGAGTCCTGGTTTTATTAACTGATTCATGTTTCATGAAACGACAGGATGTAAACTAGCAGACCATTCCTGACACTCGTCCATCAATCCTCTCATGCTCTCTAATGCTTTTCGCTTTTCCTGTGTATTGCAGCATCATGAAACCATCCAGTTTCATAGACTAAAATATGTATGGTGGTTTATTAAATATATAATTTGCTTTTAATGACATAATCTCAATCAACGAATGCAACTTTGTAGCACACTTTGAAGCTTTATGGCGTCAATGATACGTTACGAGTCACAGCTTCCTGTCAATGATTGAGTCCTAAACTGCAAATAGCTATCCCCATTGCCAGATGGCAATGACTATACAATTTTCTAAAGTTTTATACTAACAATACATTTTAGAAATATTACAAATATTAAATAGTTGTGAGTATTTCGTTAATATTTGATATAATATATCGTTTGCAGTATACTTATGTCTACAATGTAGAGCGTTCTTAGTAACGAATTTAATTGATAGATATTTCGATTTCGTATTTGTGTCGTCAGAGTCGTTTCGGAGTCCTCAGAGTTTGTTTCAACAGAGCCTACATCTTAGTTCGGATTTGAAATACTATGTGATATCCGGAAAGATTATATTTCCTCGTAATAGTGTTGTCTATTCCCAGAAAGATTATATTTCTTCGTGACGATATTGTCTATGCCATGATGTCCCGGAAAGATTATGTTTCATCGTAACGGTATTGTCTACTCCATGATGTCCCAGAGAGATTCTATTTCTTCCTAACGGTGTTGTCTATTCCGTGATATCCGTAGAGATTCTATTTCTTCCTAACGGTGTTGTCTATTCCGTGATGTCCGGGTAGATTATATTTCTTCGTAAGGATGTTCTCTATTCCATGATATTCTCGATGAAATCCTGTCAGATGGACCTCTACATCCGCTGCTTGCCTTAGATGAAAATTAAGATGTATAGAACTAACAGTACAGAGTATGATTCGAAGGCGTATTATGAGATATCATATACAGGGTTACGCTCTTGAAATTAAGTGTTATTTGATAACCATGGAGACTAATGAGATTAAATTGTTAGTGAGCATACAGAGTAGATCCTTACGATAAACAGTATTTCTTCTTTATTTCCTTTTTCCCGAGTAGGAATCAGATGCCTTGCATAATATATTCAATAAAAGTTAAAACTTTTCAGGATTCTTGGACGCAAATATTAGTGAAGAGAAAGTAATGTAATATATTTATTTTAAAAACTGCAATGTCATTTCATCCACCGTTGTTCGTTGATACATATGGCAACATAAAGTTAGAAATTGATATTTGGTTGAGCTATGGTAGCAATGTTAGTATATTTAAATGAGAAGCATTATATTAATATGGGTGAATTGAATTAAGTTTTTATAAATCTACCTACCCTATCACTGATTCCACTGTCCTTAGAGATCCTGTTCATATCAAACTTGGAACCCTCTCCTGGAATATCAAAGGCATGTAAAAAATCAACAGAAACCAAATACTTGTAGAGTGTCTAATATAATGTTTCAATATCACGTGACTTGAAGGCTGTACTTGTGTGGCATATAAGTTGCTATTTATGGTGTACATATTATTTTGATGCCAAATGTTGAGGTCGTAATAAAATTAGTTGAACTTACCATCATCCGTGTGAGGTCTTCTCTGAACTAAAAACCTGCTGGATCTTTTTTCATCATATCCCTGTAAAATAAATTATTTTGAGATCTATAATGTCTAGTTGGTTTAATGTCTGCATAGTAATCTGCAGAGAAATTATAATGTATTGTATTCATATCGAGTTGTTAAATGATCTTTGCTTATAATTTATTTGTAATGAAGATTTCTGAATATTTTTCATTGCAAAATAAGGTACTATAAATATCACAATGTGTTACCTTCTAAAGAAAAGAAAAGAAAAATATATAGTATCTTGTAAGCTAAAGAATTAGAAATGTCATCCGCAAATTAAATCTGCTTTAATTGTAATGTTCTAGAAGAGTAAAAACATTAAAGTACTTTATACGATTATAAGAGGGTTAACCCTAACATGTATATTTAGTAATCACTTTTTACCGGTTTTCTTCTAAACGGAATCTCTTTCACCATATCTGAATAAATAAATAAATAAATAAATAAATAAATAAATAAAATTAATGAATTAATTAAAACATATACAATGCTTTGAATTATCATGTCATACAATGTCATTTTTAGGTTATGTTTTGTCCAACGAATGTTGCCATGCCCTTTTTAATCAACTCTATTTTTGGTTCTAATGGAACCTTTACTGCACTGTTGTCTATATTATGCCGATGTAATGAAAGTTAATTATACTTCACAAGGACACACGAGGAAGACGACTCTGGCTGGCCTGGGCAGATATGTATTCCAACACCCTTGGATTACGAATAAGTTGAATTAAAAATTTAGCTACCGAAGTTAAATAATAAAATTACAAGTAGATTTCCTTTTGAGAAGAAGCAGCTTAGTACTCTATGGAAAAATGAGATATATTTTAGGAAAAAAGGTGGATTTTATGGGTCATGCGTCCGTCTTCATGTTTAATAGTTGATGTGAAATACTATCCTAAAAGGAACAGCATCGTTTTCAATATTTACGTTCTAGGTACAGTGAAGCATAATCAAACAAACTATTAACAATTTAACGATGAGTAAAATATTTATATATTAAGATAAGTAAAGAGGAAGTAATGACGATATACAATTATATTATTGATCATAGTTCTTCCTCATTGGCTTCTCAGCGTTAGAATATTCTAATTTAACAAGTTTAATTGCCCGTCCTAAAACAGGAATTTAAAACCGAAAAGTCTCCAATACCCAAATATTTTTCAACAAAAGGATTTGAGATGATCGAGTTTGAAACAAAGTTTCAACATAAGAATGCAAACCAATATCAAGACTGATATATACAAATTTTCGATACTGATAAAATTTACATTGGTAATAAACATTGCTAATTACATTGGAAATAAACATTGCTAATTACATTGGTAATAAACATTGCTAATTACATTGGTAATAAACATTGCTAATTACATTGGTAATAAACATTGCTAATTACATGGGTAATAAACATTGCTAATTACATTGGTAATAAACATTGCTAATTAAAATCTTTTCCTAAGCGTATTATTATTATTATTGTGTTTGCTTACTCTTACTTGTGATTAGTTTGTATAATATGTTTTGCATTACATATTTATACTATTAAAGTGATGCATATTTAAATTGGGGTTTTACACCCTGTGCAAGTTTCGGCTCTTTCTCCGTTCTTGTCAAAATACCTCAGGGAAACACAAATACTTCTAGAATGCATTTCAGTGTTAAGGCCTCCGTGTAACTCCTATTGCAATGAGTATTGGTCTAAGAAATTCAATTATTAAGGAAACATCATTGGTTTCTAATCTGCGGTAGCATAATATTACATGCGTAGTAAATATTCAATATTCAGCTTTGCACGATTGACAAAATATCAATGTCACGCTTTGCTTGGCTGACTCTAATGTTATCATCAGCCATATCAACGTTTCATTAACAATGCTAAATCCTTTATTCTTTACTAACAAACTCCTTCCCATTTTTCTGCAAGCACTAATTTTATTTAATGAATGATTTATGATGAAAAGAATGATTGAATATGAAAATACGTACCATCCGCCGACTGGAGAGCCTGTAGGAATAAAATTGAGAAAAATATATTTCCCAAATATTTTAACGTTTTGGATAATATACGTACGCATCTTTGTATGTATGTATGTATGTATGTATGTATGTATGTATGTATGTATGTATGTATGTGTGTGTGTGTGTGTGTGTGTGTGTGTGTGTGTGTGTGTGTGTGTGTGTGCAAATATCCAACGATAATTGACAGTTAAATACAGTCTTGATGTTCAGAGGTGAAAATCTGATTTAAATGCGTATGTGCGTGCGTGGTAGAGAGTGCTTAATTTGCTACGGATACCCGTAGTTTCCTTTTCATAGAAAGAGCGAACTATAGAAAAGCCCTTCCTCACAATAAAATATCCTGAATTAGGTATTATATTTATCGCTAAGACACCACTAATAACAAACACAATAATGAGCACAACTTTGAAAGTTTCTCAAACAGATGCTGACAGCAAATGGTGTCCATTATTATAGATACAAGCACTAAATATTTGAAGAAAATCGTTTTACTATATTCTAAGGTTTGTTGTATTGCACAATTTGAATGTCGGTGCCGAAAAAAAGTCGAGAAAGTTTGAGTCTTGTGCAAAGAATGCCATTAGTAAAGTCAGTGAGTCGATATATACAATTTCTGAGAAAACCGCGAAGTTAGGCAGCGAAACTCATGATCGTCAACAGAAGATATTTGTGTTTTATATGTCAAACTTACACAATATTCTTCTAAATGATGTGAACTTACAAAAGCCAGATCTTTAAACTTTTCTTGGTTTGCCATCTCATGGGGAAGCAGTCCATTCTTGTTCCTTATTTGCAGGGCCTGTTTGCCGCCAGGAAGCCTTAGAAGTTGCATGCAAAAATGATGTAGTCCAAATTTGGCACCAAAGTGTATAAGAGTCGGGATCTCGTGCATGGAACTGTGTTCTTAAATAAGACAAAAAGCCAATGGTTTCATACCATTTGAGAATAAATATAAAATGCGCCACACACTGATAACCAATACACTTCCTATATACAACCGTTCTAACCCATTCTTTTGTTTTGGGGCATCAATGCTAATAGAAGGAAAATTAACTTTGAAGTATTGTTCGTCTTATTTTGGCCTTAATATCTGATTTGGCTTTATATTTCTAAACATATTTTAGTGTACTGAGATATCAAGCGTTGGCTTTTAGACCATTCAGAAATTAATAACTATGTGTGCAGTAATGAAACAATAATATATAGATTGCATCTCATTCTTATTTTACAACTAATCGTGCAGTAATGAAACAAGAACGTATACAGTGCGACTCATTGTTGATTTAATATTAATTGTGCAGTAATGAAACATTAATATATAAATTGTATCCCATTGTTATTTTATAAATATTTATGCATTAATGCCACATAAACATATACATTAATCTCATTGTTAATGTTTTACTAATTTAGCTGATACATAACGAAATACATTGTTAACTCTTACTTCTGACTGATGTTAAGTCATTGCAGATTTAAACAAACCTCCATATCTGATGATGGTTGAGGGGCCTATATTGTCAGGTATTAGATCTATCAGCTCCCTGTCTAGGTCCTCTCTGTTGCTGGAGTCTAGACGAAGTACCTGACATAGGAGCTCTAAGGGGTTGATGACGTCATGCAACAGCTTCGCGATCTGCTCCATCTTTGGTTCTTCTTGAAGCACGTGCAAAACGGCTTTCCCGTATATGGCATCATTTACAAATACAACAATATGTCTTTGTCCTGCCTCGACATCTGGAAATATTTTGAATTTTTACTGATATGCTGTTTACTCAGCAATGATTTGGTTCTTATTAAGTGTGTACAATATACGAATTGGTAGGAATCCTCGCCTCATTATCTACAGACATACCCGATGCAAGAAAAACTTAAGTACTGTAAGATTTTAAAAAAACCACATACCAGCAAAAAGAGGGTACTTGTTTTAACATAATATTATGATGACAGCCTTTCTTCCCTAATACTGGGCTATGCATATTTGTAAATTTAACGCTGGTAATTAACGCTGTAATTAACGCTGGTAATTAACGCTGCTAATTAAAGGATGAAACCACTTTCAGTATTGTCAGTTTGCATTTTTTCCAGTAACAGAAGGATTACAAATCCCCAATTTTCAGAATATGTGGAAACTATAAAAGGTCTCAATACTCCAACAAGATGGAAGATATTGGATAGCATTTACTTGTAACAATATCGTAGCTTAAACAATATCTAAAATTCAACAACATATTAAGGATACTACCTCCAATAGTAAAACTGTAGTTCATGGCGCTGAAGCGTTGTGTCTCTTTCTTAACATTGTCCCAGGCCTGAATAACACTGACGTCTGCCTCCTCAGGAATTGGCTTGTTAAAGATGAGCATCAACTGCTGATTGTCCTGGACAAAATTAACACACAGATATGCATATTTGTCTTTCACGCGATGTTTGCTGTTTCATAATTTATAAATATAATGCAGAAATCTCACATAAACACAAAAAATATCCCTTAGAGCCATATTTATTGTTTCATTGCTTGAACAAAAGTATAAGTGCGTCATCATGCATGCGTGTAATTAAACAACAAGTGTACGTCAAAGATTAAGTTCCCTTAATCATATACGCGATTGTAAAATTAATTGAAACTAAAATTAAAAATTAATCTCATACAAGTATTTTATTTTGAATATTATTCTCAAAGCAACTTACCTTGACACCTTCACGTGGCCAGACTCGGAAGCTTTGCAGATGTGTTGTCTGGCATGTTTCACCTTCTAACGCGACTATTAAGGCCATTATATCTTTACAGAGGCTAATAAATTGATTATGTGACCGGTATTCAAGAATTGTCCATCTTTTAAAGTTCCTTGTTTGGGGTGCTAAGATCTGAGTTATTTCATGGTGACTCTTATCTATAGAATACAGAAGGGCAACGGAGAAGTCTGGATTTGGGAAAAGGTCTCTGAGATCGGAACGTTTACCACACCGGATGCATTCGTATGACTCGGATGTGAGTAAAAGAATGGAGACACCCAAACTGGGAACGCTTTTTATGTTGGCTATCTCTAACTCTTTAAGCTGGAATTCTAGATTGAATCGACTAGAAAAGAAGTCTTCGATGTCAAAGGCCAAACTCTCTCCATCAGGATGATAAAATATAGAGTGCACTATTTGTTTCGACATTTCTGTAGTCTGTTGACAATCTGCAATGAAAGTTAAACATTACGAAAATTGAGACTCTCTTTGTCTGCAGATGTTTAAAAATCCAAACCAAATTACAGCAGTTTAACGTAAATTGATACTCTACTAAGATTAAGATAAGCATAAATTGTTCTTGACCAAATTAAAAGATAAAACAATGTTCGACTCACTTGGTCTGGTACAGAATCGGTATCTGTATGTTAAAGGACTGCTTGAAATAAATCTTGTGTTGACATTTTTCATTGGGATTTCATGAACGTTTTTCACCAGCTTTTCTTATTCACTTGACTGTAGTAGCATAACTTTTTAACTGATTCGAAAATGTCTCAAAGTTGATCTTGCTCTAGTACGACTCTGAGAAAGGTTTTACTCATTATTGTTTTTTTTCTCTAACTGTCCGTATCTCTAAATAAACGTTTTAAAGAGATTCAACAACTGTAAGTAAGAAGTTAAAATTTTTAGTTAGAATTATATTTCATTCTTTTGTATTTCTGTGCTACTTGATTCGCACAGTAAATCTATTTTCCTGTTGCTGGTTTGATAGCTCAAATCTGTTTTACTACCACCGGAAACAAATCTAACATTAAGGCCTCGCCAATCTAAGATGAATGGATATTTTATTATGATACAAGTATTTGTTAAAAAAAACACAATTTTAATTTCCAGTCTAAGTTTATCGGCTTTTGGTGAACAAGCAGGTTACATCATTGTAGAACTGAGAATATTTCTTAACGCTGGCCAGTGCAACGTTTACCTCGTTGCTGAGGTAAACTTATGCTCAAATGATGATAATAGTTATGATGATCTTAATTATGACGGTGACTACTACTACCACCATCATCATCATAACCAACATTGTACCCTTGCAGATTTTAAAACTTGTCAAAGAGGGTTATGTCAGTAGAATAAAACAATGATCAATTTCTGATATGTTTACTAAAACGTGTTGACTACAAGCCAACAGTCTATCCACAACAGTACTACAGGGCATTGTCAAAGGTGGCAGAAGAAGATGTAGACAGAGAAAAAAGTGGAGTGACAACATCACAGAATATACCAGGAAACGTTTTGCGGAGATACAGTCATTATTACATGATAGAGACAAATGGACGGAACTGGTCAGATGTTTAGCGGCACAGAGCCTCAACAACCCTACTAAATCAAGAGACTGATGATGATGATGATGATGATGATGATGATAATGATGATGACTAAAAATAAGGAGAATGGTTACATGTAATCTTAAACGACCTCTGTGGAATGCAAACATATTAATAAACAGAAAACAACAGCAACAATGCAATATTACGTATTATGCTTAACTATGACTTTAAAATACTGTAAAAAAAATATATTTGTTTATCATCAATGTTGTCTGTCTTAAGATATAAGATAAGTATTGTTATTGATGGTTATGGATGCCACAATGTAAGATTTTTATTTTTTATATTTAGTTTTATTTCGCTAAATGTGTATGTCTGGTAAAAATGTGTATACCAAACTGTCAAACTCTGTATAAAAATTGTGAAATATTGCATAAAATTTACCTCAGTAACCAGATGGTGTGTGGCTACCAGTCTACCTCAGTAACCAGTTGTCGTGTGGCTACTAGTCTACGTCTCTATCAGTTACTTATCACACTCTAACTCAATGCCTGCCTCGTAAATAATGAGGACGCATAGTGAAACTATTCCTTTAAATACCTGTTTAGATATCTTCCTGGACTACAAATTTATGTCCCGTGTTAAAATATTATGTTCACTACCTGTTTGCGTCTTTTCGTTTAGACATAATGTTTGCCATCTAATTGCGTGTCACACGACTGTACAATACAGCTTCCTTGTTGTTGAGGCCGCAAAGCAAACGTGTGTTTAAAAAAAAATTATTAAATTGTAATACATGGTTTTGATTGGAAAACATTCACTGGCCTTAAATGATCTTTCTGAATGTTATAATATTAGTTAATTTGCAAGTCTTCTAGAGGTAGCAATTCCAAATGACTTGACGGGTTTGCTGCTGAACGATCACGGGAATATTATCGGGGCAGAATGCGGGAGACATCACCGCAAAACAAGAGTACAGTGAACTGTAGTATTAAAGGTTACTTTTCGCTAAAAACTTTATTTCTACTTTTTTTATTACCAGTTGACGGTGAGCCCTTTCGAGGGCTGTGTTGTTGTTTGCTTGAGCTAGTAGAATACTTCCAATCATGGCTTACGCAGTGTCGACTAGAACAGTACGAAATTAATTGTGGATCAATCGTTCAAACATTTAACATTTGAAGTGTTTGTTTAATAGAGTTTCAATTAACAAAGGGGTGAAACCAGTTGAAACGTAGAGATATATGTGATCTATTCATGATGACGCCGCTCACTGTCAGTGTGGCGTAAACACCATACACCGAGTTTACCTAACGTTTGTACATTATGTTCATAGTGTACCGCTGTTATATCATACTCATTAGAAGATTTCATCCTAACATATGTTGTTTTTTGCTTCATTTCTTGTGGGTTTTGGAGTTTTATGCGTTAAGACAGTAACATTTCCCTATATGCCACGTGATTTGCAAGTTTAGTTGATCTGGGGGGAGTGAGAAGGCGGCTTTTTTGCGTTCAGAAAATATATATTAGTTACATTTCTCTTGAAATAGCTAGATCTGGGGGGGGAACAATCTTCATCACGCCCACCAACACGCTCACAAAGAATCATAAATACCGTGTTAACTATTTGCAGCTTCACCGACTACCAGTTGTTCCAGCTGATTAATATGATTTAACAGAGCAAGCCTTTTTCGAATATAACTGTTTTATATCCTGCCGGTAAGACAATAAAGAGCTCTACGTAACTCGGAGGCAATTGTTTTCATTGGACATATCGCTATACGCCAGTTTGTAGTTGTATTAATAATCGGTCCTGTGATAACCCGAGGGTAGTACTTTTGGACTCATCTCACAGTTATTCTACCTGTTCAGTACCAATAAATGTAGTTGTGAGTTTCTATGGAGACCTTTTCTTAAGATTTTTGTGATACGATAGTTGGATTTAAACATTCATGGGAATCATTTAAAGGTAATTGATCATTCTTTTGACAATTAACAATATGTTGTAGTTATCTTTGTATATTATAGCTACAGTGCTCAGCGAGGCATATATGCTGATGCGGAAGTAAATGTGTGGTCCATTGCACGTTGCGTTGTTTACCGTCCAACCTCTACATAAAATGCCAGATAACCGATGTCATGAACTTCACCATGAGCACATCGTTGAAGGTACCTTATGCTCACATCTATTTTATTATAATTGGGGCACAGTTCAATAATGACAAATACATGTGGAAACTATATAGGAAATATGATTGGGATCTGAGACCAGTAGTAATAGGGGACACTTTAGAGACAGTGGGAGTTCAATGTTAAAACAGGGGATATTCTCTTTAGAGACAACGGGAATTGAATATGGTAAGGATACTTTGGCGACAAACGGGAATTTAACATGGTGGGACAGTATAGCGACAATGGAAATTGCCATGGGTGACAACACGGTACTTGACACTGGGGGAAAATGAGGATAATGTTGCAATCGGCTGATCTCAATCGGACGTCTACTTAGTAACAAAATGTTCCAAGTGGCTGACCTCAGTACGCGCTAATGTAGGTAGGGACAAAATGACAAATAAAACATAAACAGATGCATACATATATGAATACATATACACATATACAAACATATAAATACACAAAACAAATATGGCAACTGAGTAAATATGTTCGTAGTAATAGAGTGGCATGGAATTTCTCTTCCAATCAGAATAAAGCTGAATCTGACTTCATATTCCCTATATAGGTGCGCTAGCGTCTCACTGAAGTGTATCGATGCGACATTGTTGGATCATGACTGAAACTAAGACGATGATGAACTGGGGTGCATCAGTGGTAGAACGTGTTGTTATCACATCTCCTAAAGCATACTCAGCCCTACCTCCAGAAGAAATTGAATTTATTTGCGATATAATTATTGTTTTCTCCTCTTCTCATTAATTGGTACCCGTACCAACACATTGGCCTCCTTGTCCTTTATCACCGCAAGTATGGGTATTAGACAAAGGCCTAAAGAAGACTTGGTGACATTTTACAATAGCATAAAGAGACAGAACAAAACAAACCTTTCTCTGTCAACGGCGGAGAGAAGAGGAAAGAAGAAAACGAGAGAACGAAGTAGAGAAGAGAAAGTGTTAAGGAGAGAAGATTTGTTTGTTTGATTGATTAGGATTTTTATCAATTTTTCAGTCATATTGCTATGATGTCTGCCGTGAGGCAGTTAATAGTGATGTTAGCACGGGGGCATCATGTCAAAGGCATGTTGCATGATGTCCCACCTAGTCACATTATCCTGACACCAGGCCCACCAGTATCCAGAATCGATACTCAAAGAAAAAGCTAATTATTTTGAAACATAGCGGTAGCTGTTCTCTAGATTTTGTCATCATTCGCTACCTATTAAAATGGGATCTTGATGCTTTGCAAGGTATCCCAAAGAAAACAAGACTTTCTTCAGCAACAATGTTTGACTAATAAGAGCAGTGGTGCCAAGACCAGGCCACAGCCTCAGAAAATGTTAAGTCCCAAGAAGCGCCCAAGCAAAGAGTTTCTGCCCACAAGAGAGGCAGCATTTCCCGGACGCAACCTTACTTTCCCAAAACCACGACAGTCGATGACTATGTCTGCAGCATTAGTAGCAGAAGCGACTTCCATTTCACAGTTGCTAGTGATGACTGCCAAACAGGATTTAACACGCATCTTTCTAAATTTGTTAAGAACATAGAAAACCGTTTCTAGAGGAAATTTTCAAACGGTGACATCCACTTTCAACTCACCTTGTTTTGCCTCAGCCGCAGCCGCTTAAAACGTGTCATCTAACCAGATCAAAGTCCACGAGCGTTTGGGAATGTTAAAGCGTTTACTGTATTAGTCTATCCAAGAACTATCACGATTTAGTCCGTTGCTAACACCTTAACGTCGATTTATGCCCGTCATGAAGATGAAACTACGTACAGACAATAAGTGGACACGTAATCCAGTATAAAAAGACATGTGACAGAATCAGTACTTTTGAGCTCCTGATATAAAAATATGTCACCCCAATGAATTGCACACCACCACTCTCCTGCTAAACCAAAAAACAGAAAGGGACTGCCTCCTTGTTTGGGTAAACATTGAGAAGTGTTGGTCGTTTTGTCGAACGCTCACACCTACGTAAAAAGCACATATTGAATCAGCCGGGAAAGAAATTATCGATTCCATGTGCGAATGTTGTTCTAATGTCTTGAAAGCAACAATGGCATTATATAAATAGCTTAGCCACACATTAACGAACATCTGCGGAAAAAAAACAACGACACGGTTTCATACCTATACTCTGGAATCTCATGGAAGGACTAAAACTGACTTTACTATTTTACAAACGATGGATGGAATTCCATCTTTTGCAAGAACGACATACTCCTCATTTACCTCTCAATCTCATTTGACCAAGATGTCACAGTTACAGCACGCATTGCAATCTTTAATGGATTGCACCGATTGGTCAGAAACGAAACAATCGCAATGGTAAGGCTACGTTTTGCAGCGTATTCAACTCATAGGAAACGTCAATCACAACCACCTCTACCATCACTACCCCCATCGACCAAGACAGACGAAGCCACGCGGATTCCAGAGGAAGACGATGCACGAGAATTCGTTCAAACACCGTCAACTTCCATGTTTAGTAAGATCTTAGCGTCCTTGTTGACCCATTCCTCCACTCTCTAACTAGAGCAACTCAAGGCTTGGTTGCGAAGAGAGACTGGATGCGCATTGGCAAAATCAAACGCACTATCGACAAAGGTGATTTATCCAATTAGTCCACCGAATTGTTTCATGAAACAGGACAAGTGCGTGGTCACAATCCTCCCGTTAATAAAATGGAATACAGGAAACAGCAACGTGTTAAGATATACTTTCTACTTGTCCAAGTTGCCACGAACCAGCAAAAAGAAGACGACGTATACGACTTCGAACGCTTTCTCGATCAAGGAACAAGCAGTGTTGGCAAACGAAAGTGTTAAAGAAGTAAAAATGCCTTGGAAAGAATATCCCCTGAGTCTTGCTGCTGGGATCGGTTTGCAGGAATTCGGCATCAAGACTGTCCTGAATTCCTTCCACTCCAACTCATCTTGGTGTGGCCGGATATATTTTGCTCAGTACCGAGCAATGTTCGAACGAAGGACACTAGGACAAGGTTTCACACACATGTGCGAACAAGAGCGAATGTATGGGTCAGTTCCTAAACCAAACCAATGCAGACTGAACAAATATGAGTACGTGTATGGTTATATTCTCACTCGTCTTAGTCACGTGAGGCTTCATAGCCCCGAAATCAGACACATCGGATTAGCACACATCGGATTTATTAAATCAAGTGGTGATGTGATGTGGCTCCAATTATCACTCCCTGCAAACTGCAAACGATAAACTAAAACGTCCACAGTGTGGACCTTAACCGGTCACACATGGCGGAATAGGCAAAAGCGACTATATTGGCAAGGTCAGTTAGTCAGCAAGTGAGGCCATCTGTATATATCTAACCACACACGTCTTGACTTAAGAATTACGGAGTCATCAAACAGTTTCACTGAACATCAGCAGACAACTTTAATTTAGGTACAATGTGGTGCGAGCACTCGTTTCAGCTGATTACATATAGACTTGCCGATATTGAAACGAAACGAAAAAAAAACTATAAACATAACTGAGATGGATACGTCAGCCACGAGACCTAAGAGGCGTCAGCAGAACTATTTTAACAAAAAATGAAAGAATACTGGAAGGTTACAAACACAGGTAGCTTGTAGATTTGTCTTAACAACCAACAACTCTAACAAAATAGAATACTGACAGCATTCATCTTAATCCCGTTGTCCACGTATGTTAGCAGGATATGTCATATTATGTTCTCTGGGGCCAACTCACCTTGGTAGCTGACCTTCTTCACACTCAGTCCGCGTTGCGGAGATACATTCGCGGAATGCAGGTGAAAGAGCCGCAAAAACGACAAGTACTGTATAATCTACAGCAAAATCTAAGAACAGGCGGTGACGATCCGTGAAGTGTCAAACCTTCCCGGGCAACTTATCGCTTAAACTTGTAACGAGTTTGTTCTTTGTGCCTTATCGCGTTTACGACTGCTATTATATAGCGCATTTTGTTTCTGCTTGCGGTTAGTACTTTTTAATGCTCCCAGACTCCCGTGTCAGGATTAACGTGTCCACACTATCGCTGTTTTCACTTTGATAAATGCCCCACCATCTTCCTTTAGTAATCATGCCCAATTTGATATAATATCATTTTATTGGCTGACTAGACTAATTAGCGTCTGTCACATGCATTGCACCTGTCCATTGATCCGCTCTTTTCCATTCCATGTATTTGGTCAACTTATCGTCTTTGCGACGTCATGGTGCCTAAATCCGTTGTACGTATTAGTGATTGAAGGGAGAGATTTTATATGGTTTTGTTGCTGGTAGCCAAACATCATATTCGATAATTATACTGAGGATCATGTGAAGCGAGTCACAGACATATAGCAAAACGTGTCTTAGCTGTTTAAGACATAGCTCCTACAACTAGAATCGGTCCAGCCGTTGGTCGTGTTCTCAATTTTCTACCGGAAAGCTCAGATACTTACGATTCTGTTCATTAAGTTCATCATGTTAACCTACTAGCTTTACCAGGAAAATTGTTGAAGGATGTCACAGACTTTGTGAGACGAAACGTTGTATACATTCAATTGAATAATATAAATCTACATGGATCTGAATTGATGATGTTTGGACAAAATTGAACACATTTTCTTAATAAGCGCTTATTTGGATTATATTCGGACATTTAATGACCTTTTATCTACGCGTCTTCAAGAGAAAAATTAAATTGTTTTAAGACCGCTATGGATGTATGTTGGTTGTTACTTTTAGGACAAACCCGTAGGTTTCATCGATGTCAAATTGCTTCTGTACTAGATCTTTGTAGATTTGGTCTTTTGTTTTTTATAAGTTAACATTATAAATAATGTCATGCTTAACAATTTTTTTAAGTATATATTTCTCAGAATAGAAGAAAAGACGCAGGGATTTGAGTGGTGATCTTTGCAAAGAAAACTTATGATTATGGTGAAGAAGCTGTTGCGATGGAAGAATCTAGAACTGTCGGCACGATAACTCATTTCGGCTGGTAACTTCTGTGACTACAGTGGATGGCCGTGTCGTTTTTGTGCTACGACGTGCCTCCTGCACTCAACAGTAAATTGCTCAACCGCCTTCATGACCTTTGGATGGTCCGATTTACCTCATCCGCCCTGTAAGTCAAAGCAGACTTTGTCTGCTAGGCTGACCAAGCCAACAACATGATCAACTCTGGCATAGTTCCAGACGAATATGGAATTCCTGTTGAACACTTCAGAGCAGCTTGCACTAAGACACTACACAGTATCCTGATCACAATTTGAAAGAAGTCAATGGCACCGGAGTTCAAAGACGCAAGAATTGTCACCTTTTACAACAACAAAGACAACAAAGATGACTGTGACAACCATCGATGCATTCATGTAGATTACAGTCAAGTTTATAGCTCGCGTCCTTCTCATGTGTCTCGTCGGTAAAGTCTCGAAAGGCATACTACCGAAGGCTCAATGTTACTTCAGACCAGATAGCAATACGGTCGAAATGATCTTCACAGTAAGATCAATAAGGCAGATTCCGGAAACGTCCTTTGAGCAAAACATGAACTTCTACAGTGTCTGTAAAGACATCACAAAGACCTTCGATACGGTAAAAAGAGTCATCTTAGCACCACTCGGTTGCCCTATATAGTTCATTAAAATAATATAACTTTTCCACCATGACATGACGGGACTCATTCTCTACAACGGGAATGTATCTGAACCATTACACGTTTCTAGCGGTGTGAAGCATGGTTGCATTCTCGCCCCAGTATTATTCAATCTCTTTTTCACATGTGTCCTGAAACATGCTATAAGCGATCTCCAGAAAAGGAGTGTATATTGTATATACAGTAGACTTGGTGTGTGTGTGTGTGTGTGTGTGTGTGTGTGTGTCTCTCTCTCTCTCTCTCTCTCTTCGACCTTCGTCGACTGAATGTCTGTTCCAAAGGAATGGAGAAACATATTCTTCAAACACTTTTCGCGGCTGACTGTGCGCTCGTGGTGCACACGGAAGCAGATCTGCCGATTATCGTTACTCGCTTCTCATAAGCATGGGGACTCTTCGGAAGACGTTATCTGTCTGAGCCAGACCATGTCGTCACCATCTTGTCCCAGGAACCATTGCTTGAGGTCACCTGGCTGAAAACAGTTGATCACTTCAAATACTTTGGGAGCATCATATCTTACAATATATCACTAGATATAAACATAACAGCAGCGAAAGTCAAGAACTGGGACATATCCACTATCGTGTGTTGCGTCAAACGAATATCAAACTGTATTCCAGTATAGAGCTGTCTAAATCAGTTTTGATAACAAGCATACTATATGGATGTAAGACATGGAAAACATACATTTAGCACATCAAGACACTTGGGCGCTTCATCACGAGAGCCCTGCGTTTACTTTTGGGCTTCACATGGCAAGACAGAGAGAAAAAACTAGAAGTGCTGGATAATGCTTAAATAATATCGAAGCAAAGATCATGAGAGCGCAAATTCTGTGGAAGGTTCATATCATCCGTATGGAGGAGTCTTTAATAAAACGACACATTTTGCATGGAACTCTATCCAGTGGACACATAACAATTGGTCGCCTGAAAAAAATATTCAAAGACTCCATCCATGATAGCCCGGGGTGATGCTCAAAATATGTGACAGATCTCGAACCCTGCGTCAAGGATATATCTGGCTGGCGTTCAGCTGTTGTAATTGGTGCAGAAACTTCGAGGATGTCAGCAGAATTAAAGTTACTAATGTCAGGGACGTTAGGAACGCCTCAACGTTAATAACCTACCCATACATCCAGTGCGAACACTGCTCCAGGACATGAGCATGAAGCATCGGACTCATCAGCCATATGAAGATCCATCAGCAATGAGAAGCACAGGTTTGATTTCATCGAGCCCCGCTCTTCAACCAACTATAATTTGTCTTACGCCCATAAAGATATTCCTGTACATGAAATCCAAAAAATATGATGTGCTAACTTATAACCTTATATTTCGCCTTGTCCCAATAGTTTCATCCTAATGTGGAACCTTTTTGATTTGAATATTGGATTCCTGTTACAGGTTATCGTGCAACACTTCCACATGACGGTATATGAACATTTCCAAAGTTACCATTACAATGATGCTAGTTATATCTATGAACATTTTAGCCTTATGTTTTACCTTGTGACCAGAGTGTTATAATAATGTTAAACCTGTGAACCTCTTAACATAAAATTAGCATTGTGACCAAAAAGTGACATTTATTCCAAAATGGCGGCTGTATTTTTAATTCTCATTATCACCCAAGTGCTATTCAAATGCATCCTTATATACGATTTAATAAAGACTAAAGTCGAGTCTTTAAAAACTATTTAAAAACTAATTAAGTCCGTAATAAATAAACCAAGCAAACAAGGCACGATTTTGTCACAACATCCTCTGATCTTGTCCACATCAAAAGGGGATGATAAGGGAAGGGGAAGAGATGGGGCTGGATAGGGCACACCCTACGAAAACCGCCAACCAGTATCACCAGGCAGGCGCTGAGGTGGAACCCACAAGGCAAGCGGAAGAGAGACCGTCCAAGAAACACCTGGCGACGCAACCTCCAGGCTGACACCACCAAGATGGGCTACACCTGGAACCAGCTAGAAAAAATGGCCCAGGACAGAGGACTCTGGAGATCTGTAGTTGGCGGCCCATACCCTGATAGGAGTGACGGGCAGTGAATGAACGAATGAAAGGGAAGGGGGCATAAAGAATGGGGAATACACAGAGGGGATAGTAATGCCAGCCAAGGGTCAAATTAATTAAAATAAAAACGATCACGTCATTGATTACTTGGAATGTGTCGACACTAGCGGATACATTAACAGATTATCTCCCATTTCAAAGCTGACTAGTGGCGGTGCCTCTTTTATATATTGTCCAGGATGTCTTGAACAATACATCGATCAGATTAAGAAACACTATTTTCGGGTTTTGCATTGTTGAATTTTGATGTATTTTATTTCGGTAAAAGCTTTTTGGACACCCTCGTGCCTGTCTTGACATAATGGTCAGATACTTTGTTTTTTATTATACTGGTGTCTTTTTAGGCAAAATCAGGTTTTGTAAGGATGGCAGTACTAAGATATGAAATAAGTTAATCCCAGAGCAAGTCTCTCCTTGATCTACATCTCCTAGTCTGCTTATCGCGTTTTTCACGCCTTAAACTAAAGCTCGAAAATACATGCTTAATGTACGGTGTTTAGGCTTGTTTATTAAATATGTATTGCACACTTAGTCATCCTGACTCCATATAAAAAGTAAATTACAGAGATTCATCAAACCGTCCTAGTAGCTACCTGGGATATTAACCGCTATGCCTATGCTTTTCAATCTGACCCCGGATGGATTCCTCAATAACACCCTCGGGTATTATCCCCTACGCCAATGACTTTTGTTTAGACCTAAGATATGTTCATATATTGATGGCATGCAAATCTTTAACGATAGAGAATACTTGTTTACTTCGCCAGTTTCTAATCGTGCTAAGATGTTGGCAATTGTATCGCCCAATGTGCACATCCTGTTCTCTTCCTATCAGCACTATCGTTTCTTAATCCGTGTGATATTTATTCAACAGTACGAGGGCAGATAAGATTTATGGTGAATGTTTTATTTAGTTTGTTTACATTTTATGTTGACCTTAAAACTATGAAGTAGGTAAAACTTTCAAATTAACTGAAAGAGGGACATAGTTTATATCACATATTGTCTTATTATATTGAATAATGTTTTGGAAAGCTCTTTGTTACAACAACATCTATCTTGAGATTTCTGCCGCCTTATTGTGCAGATGTAAACATTATTTTATCTACGAAAAACACGATTTAATGATGATGTGACATTTTGCGATATCGTTTGTATACACAGTTAGATTAAATATTTTGAGTTGTACATATGTTATGAAATGTTCTTGTTATGAAATGTTTCTGTTATGTAATATGTTGTGATTAGCTTTTCATTACCTTCTTCTCATTTCTTGCTATGAGAAGGAATTACTCGTATGTTAAGGAGCGTCAATATCCATGGTGGTAGAGAGAGAGAGAGAGAGAGAGAGAGAGAGAGAGAGAGAGAGAGAGAGAGAGAGAGAGAGAGAGAGAGAGAAAGAATTCAGGCTCTCTTAAAAGCGTGCTGCCACGATGATAAGACAGCTACACTGAAAATGATATTCGCCAGCTACCAGCTATATCTGAAATGATAGCCGCCGCCGCGATGATAACCCAGCTGTACTGCATCTGCAATGAGAAGACAAACATCTATTTTCTTTGTCGGTACGGAACTGACCTTTATTTAATTAAACAACACAAATATATTGACTACATTCTAGAAACACATCTAAAAACTTTATAATAAAAGTTCATGCAATACATATTATATTTTCCTTTTTCCAGCTTTCCAACTTCATTTATTCGTATAACTTCTACTTTTTAGAATATTATACAAATAGTTAATTTCAATCATTTTCAAAATAGCCAAAATATAAAAATTTAATGACCATAATTAGTGTAACAATTAATTTAAAGAAATGCATTTTACTAATTTTAAAATAGAATATTGATTTAGAATATATTGCTAGATAATATTCTTTCTTACTTAAAGAATACTTTATTTAAGTATTAAATCTAAACATGAAGTTGGTAGCAATCTCAACCTTTACAATAAAAACTACATAAATATAATTAAATATAAATTATTTAGAACATTTAAACATTCCGTTACAATATATTATAAATAAAAGTAGTAAGTGAATAATGTTGCTAACATAACCATGTTACTATTAAAATAACAAACATTAAAAATACTTATTTCTAAAGAAGTTACGACATATACTATTATTTTACCTGCAATGAGAAGACAAACATCTATTTTCTTTGTCGGTACGGAACTGACCTGACCCTTAAATGCGTGGTCTATTTATATGTATCCTGTGTCAGGTTAACGTACCGTTGGAAAAAGATGTTCATTCTCATCAGGTAAAAATCAGTTTCTCCTGGTCAAAACTGGCTTAATTTGACGTCATCTGTCATAAGGTACAACTCAGATTTTTAGTTTATCTATATTCGTTTGGCATTAGTTAGGTCCAAACATGATAATTCCTTAAATTTTCTAAACCAGGAACATGTTAAAATATTAAGCCAGCTGTAATGTCTGTCAATCTTTAGATAAGAACCATTTTGTAGAAACGACTGTCTATCATTAGTTAAGAACCATTCTGTATTTACGTCAGCACGGAAGCTTGTTCTACTTTTTTATTAACCGAATTAGACTTTTTGCCAATGCCTGGTTTTACGGAATATATGTTTCACTGATAAGACTTAGAAGCTGACTGACTTTTGCTTTATAACCTATTTCCACACAATAATGTACATTCGTATAGCTAATGATTTAAGTTACCAACGTTTTGCTATAAATGCATAAAACATTGCTTTAATAATACAATTTAAAGAAAATATCAATCTTATTAATTTCACTAAAAAATTCATTTAAGTCAACATCAATGGATGTTGCAAAACCATAGAAGGAGTACTTCGTCTGGCTGAAGGTAGGCATTATAGCCGTCCCTATAGTACGTACCATAAGGTACAGACATTCATACAATGGTATGATAATTGTGAGAGAAAAACCTCTAAAACATTGTCGAACCATTTGGCTGACAAACAAAAAACATCTGAAGTCAATAAGTTCGAGAAGGCTAGGCGGAATTTACAATTCTCCGTCAGATAGGTAAATACGGTAATACTATGTTGAATGTGCTGTTAGCGTATCATGTATACGATAGTTTCAGATTTCAGTACAAACAGGGTTTTTGATAGCGTAGGCAAAGGATACAAGAAACGTCAGGTGTTTCATTCAAGCTCTGTAGGCAAAACATTACAACTGTGATGAATGTTACTGTAGAAGATATAAGCAATAATTATGTTACTACATAAGAAATACAGCAAAAATTAGATCAGTTCTTTAGGAATATCAATTAATGCATTAACCTCATAATATTCGTATTATAAGAAACAAAAAAAGATTAAGCAAAAAACATACCTGTGTGAATTACTACAGTCCAGAAATATTCTTCCTATGAATGAATTGTATATGAAAGAAATAGTAAACAATACACGTATTGTCTGTAATAATGAAAGAGTTCAAATTGTAAAAAGTTCAAGTCACTGTCACTAGAAAGAAAAATGTCAATGCGGCTGTAGTTGACTCTGGGTCTGGCGGAGATGTTGCTGTTATGTCCACGGAAATTTCTGTTTAAGGCATGGATAGGTGTACTTCAGTCTAAATTGCAGGGAGCTTGATTTCGGCTCTGGACTAGGTATATGTACATTCGACATGTGGGATGTTTCAAGCGATACTACAAGAAGAATTCTCATCGGCGATAAGCATGGTATGCTGGCAAACGTCTTAGTTGTACTTGTTGTTATTCCCATGTGATGATATTGGCGCTGATGTCTTAGAACTGACCCTTCGTGTGGGCGAATAAAGACGAAAATCACAGAAGAGTTGTTCTGTCATTCCTGAGTTCACGTAGTGTAGCTGACGGCGTAATGTCTCATGATAGCAAAGATGTTGGTGCGAGTCTCTCCTTTGGATCATAGTTATACGTGTGACGGCTTTATTCATGATGTTGTCTTCTCCAACTTTTATGAGAACTTTTGTTGGAATGTCAACTCAGGAAGAGAGGAAGAAGAGAGGAATGAGTTCCGGATAAAAAAAATGTCACATGATGATGGAATGTCTAGGGAATCAGGTACGGAATCGTATGAGACTCTTGCTGGTACGGAAAACGTTATGAAGATGTTAGTCCACTAATGTCATTTTTTTCAAAGAATTTTCTCCATAAAGTTGATGAAATAACTCTCAAAAAAAGGAGTCACTCATAACGGTGTAGATACGGCTACATCTTTGAGAGAGAGAGAGAGAGAGAGAGAGAGAGAGAGAGAGAGAGAGAGAGAGAGAGAGAGAGAGAGAGAGAAGGCTTTCTTAAAAGCGTGCTGCCACGATGATAAGACAGCTACACTGAAAATGATATTCGCCAGCTACCAGCTATATCTGAAATGATAGCCGCCGCCGCGATGATAACCCAGCTGCACTGCATCTGCAATGAGAAGACAAACATCTTTTTTCTTTGTCGGTACGGAACTGACCTTTATTTAATTAAACAACACAAATATATTGACTACATTCTAGAAACACATCTAAAAACTTTATAATAAAAGTTCATGCAATACATATTATATTTTCCTTTTTCCAGCTTTCCAACTTCATTTATTCGTATAACTTCTACTTTTTAGAATATTATGCAAATAGTTAATTTCAATCATTTTCAAAATAGCCAAGATATAAAAATGTAATGACCATAATTAGTGTAACAATTAATTTAAAGAAATGCATTTTACTAATTTTAAAATAGAATATTGATTTAGAATATATTGCTAGATAATATTCTTTCTTACTTAAAGAATACTTTATTTAAGTATTAAATCTAAACATGAAGTTGGTAGCAATCTCAACCTTTACAATAAAAACTACATAAATATAATTAAATATAAATTATTTAGAACATTTAAACATTCCGTTACAATATATTATAAATAAAAGTAGTAAGTGAATAATGTTGCTAACATAACCATGTTACTATTAAAATAACAAACATTAAAAATACTTATTTCTAAAGAAGTTACGACATATACTATTATTTTACCTGCAATGAGAAGACAAACATCTATTTTCTTTGTCGGTATGGAACTGACCTGACCCTTAAATGCGTGGTCTATTTATATGTATCCTGTGTCAGGTTAACGTACCGTTGGAAAAAGATGTTCATTCTCATCAGGTAAAAATCAGTTTCTCCTGGTCAAAACTGGCTTAATTTGACGTCATCTGTCATAAGGTACAACTCAGATTTTTAGTTTATCTATATTCGTTTGGCATTAGTTAGGTCCAAACATGATAATTCCTTAAATTTTCTAAACCAGGAACATGTTAAAATATTAAGCCAGCTGTAATGTCTGTCAATCTTTAGATAAGAACCATTTTGTAGAAACGACTGTCTATCATTAGTTAAGAACCATTCTGTATTTACGTCAGCACGGAAGCTTGTTCTACTTTTTTATTAACCGAATTAGACTTTTTGCCAATGCCTGGTTTTACGGAATATATGTTTCACTGATAAGACTTAGAAGCTGACTGACTTTTGCTTTATAACCTATTTCCACACAATAATGTACATTCGTATAGCTAATGATTTAAGTTACCAACGTTTTGCTATAAATGCATAAAACATTGCTTTAATAATACAATTTAAAGAAAATATCAATCTTATTAATTTCACTAAAAAATCAATCCTAACACATATACCTCTGAAAATAAATGCTTTAAAATATAACCCAAAATGACAGATATATGGCATGAGAAGGAATTAAAACCATAAAAAATTAAAATTGATTAAAGTAAACAGGTCATGGATAATGAACACAATTAGGAATTGATGATATCTTGCAACATTTATTATCAAACACTTTAAATTAATTCCGTGGTAATAATATCATGATGTCGAAAACGAATTGTACATGACTCGAAAACTACAGGCACGTGAAGGGTAAAATGAAGAAAGCCGAAGTATTCTCTAGATTTAGAAAGATTCTTAGTAATACATTGCGTGAGATAATAATTGAAACCTACGTGCATTATCAGCAAATAACAGTGCAATTAATTTTATCTAGTTCAAATGTCAAGCTCCTTCTCTTTTCAATCCAGTTTACATTCGAATTAGGTGTTAGGTATTTCTGTGGAGTAGCAGAGGCAAGTCACGTATTGCAAGAACAAATATTTCAAAGTGTTGATTGACAACGTACCATGGTAATATTGATATTATATCTACAGTGTATGTACTACTACTACCTTCAATTAGTATTATGCATGGCAGTATATTTAGTATTGATTTCCCTTCACATATACGCACTAGTACCTTCCAGTCATGTTTGCTACATACAGTTCGATAAATACAGCTGTGACAGTGAAGCCAAACGGATAACGTAATAAAGTCTTCACCCAAATAATTTCTAATTTCATGCAGCTGCGTGTAAATCTACGGAAAGAACTACTACTTCTACTTCTACTACTAATAACAATAATACTAATACTACTACTACTAATAATAATAATACAAACAATAATAATAATAATAATAATAATAATAATAATAATAATAATAATAATAATAATAATAGTTATTGTAAAATGCCCCAAAATATATGCCGCTCTTGAAACAGTGTATATATCACTGAGCAACAGTAGAATTGACGTACAACAGAGTCGAATTGACATACAACTGAGTCGAATTGACATACAACTGAGTCGAATTGACATACAACAGAGTTGAATTGAAATATAGCGTCTATCTTGAAATGAATGTTTTACTGCCTTGTCTAACTTAGTCCCAACTACATTCGATAAAGCCATACGGTTTACATATTGGACTATAACTCTCATGTACACATTCATACATGTTCATCCTCCTTTATTATTCTATGGTATCACAACATTTTGTACTCTTTTTTTTCTTTCTTTAAAGGGTATGTATGTATGTATGTATGTATGTATGTATGTATGTATGTATGTATGTATGTATGTATGTATGTGTATGTATGTATGTATGTATGTATGTATGTATGTATGTATGTATGTATGTATGTATGTATGTATGTATGTATGTGCGCCTCTGTGTGTTTGTGTGTGTGTGTGTGTGTGTATGCCTGTATGCATCCATGTATGTATGTATGTCTACGCATATTTTCATATATAGGAAATTGTATGTACGACAAGTCAGTAGAATCCTGTCCTGACGATACAAAAAGTTCAAAAATGTCACTGTAAAAATAGCAAGAAACGTTAGGACGATTAAACCTTACAAAATAAAAGTGAAAGTAGTCATACACAATGAATATACACGATAAACAGATCACAAGTCTTTAAATAATCTTTGAACTATAGAAACAAAAGTATAAAAAGGATACAATCCTTTAAATAATTAGGTCAAAATCTATCATTATAAATGTATTCGATCGTCTATATTACTATATTATCAGTTGATGTTATATAGCGTCCTACGCCCACAGGAAGAGGGAGAAGGGTGCAGAGATTGTCGAGAAGATGATCCTAAACACAGTGCATCGTTAAAAAAAAATGTAGAGGGAGGTGATGAGCCAGCTTGTCGGGCATTATTTTAGTTGCAGAAATATTTTAATAGCAGAATTCAAATGAAGGCTTTCTTGAATCAATATTCGTTGCATGTTATGTCGCAAAGGTATTTTCCTGTACGTTTCTGTCCCATCTGAAAGTTAATTCCTCAGGGGCTGTCTGACGCTTATTCGTCTAAGACAGTAAATTAGTCTCCCTCTTTGAATACAGATTAGTTGCAAATTATTGGACCAATCTACTCGAGCACAGGGAAATTACTTTTGAGTAAAATCTGGGTCAATATATACAGGTAAATTACTTTTGAGTAAAATCTGGGTCAATATATACAGGTAAATTACTTTTGAGTAAAATCTGGGTTAATATATACAGGTAAATTACTTTTGAGCAAAATCTGGGTCCATATGTACAGGTAAATTACTTTTGAGTAAAATCTGGGTCAATATATTTCCGGTTCTGCACCCGACACAGTAATGTTTGAGTAATGTAATTGTAAATGAATTTCTGTAATTGTAGATGAATGGCCAGCATTCCTCAAATTCCTTAAAATGGTTGTGGGATTGGGACACAGTCAGAAATAAGGCTTTCTAACAGTACCGAGATTAGATTGGGACACAGTCAGAAATAAGGCTTTCATCCAGTACAGAGATTGGCTTGGGACACAGTCAGAAATAAGGCTTTCTACCAGAACTGGGATTGGATTGGGACACAGTCAGAAATAAGGCTTTCTACCAGTACATAGATTGGATTGGGACACAGTCAGATATAAGACTTTAAACCAGTACCGAGATTGGATTGGGACACAGTCAGAAATAAGGCTTTCTACCAGTACAGAGATTGGATTGGGACACAGTCAGAAATAAGATTTCTACCAGTACAGAGGCAAAATGGCAAACGTTCAGATGAGACGCATAAACAGAAGGCTAAAGAAAAGTTAGTTGTTTCTTAAAGAAGAAGCTTATAGGGCCGACACGGCACCACAAAAATCACACAGCAGGATATCAATAAAACTAGAGAACAACACCATTCTCAGCATGTTTGGACTCTACTAGGAAGCACGCGGATAATAATTTAAATTTTGTAGGACTCAAACATACCGATGGTGCATTCGAGGTAGCTGAGTGCAGACATATTAATTATAAAGAGTGGTTAGTGGGAGAGTGGTTAATACACGAAGGTGCGTTTCTTAATCTATCGTGACAAAAGCGCTCTATGTAAGCAAGGCGACTATCTTGTCTATAGAAACTGTGGACCCATACCTGAACATGGGCAAAGATGCCCACCTAAGCGACAAGAGCAATATCTTCAATTCCACTTTCTTTAAATCGCTCAAGAAAGACAACAAGGCCGATACCTAGTTTAAGTATCCTTCCTGCCCATGCTATATGCTATCCAGCTGGGTAAGGTTATGATGTTCAACGTCAAGCCGGTCAAGGAGATCAGAATTTCAATGGAGCATCCAGTGTGATTATTAACAAACAACCTGAAATACGACAAGTACCATTTAGAATAAGTTATATCATTAGATGGTGTCAATGAAAACCGCAAGATGAAGGGTGTTTCGCATAAATAAGACGAGCCTCTCATTGATGGACACTGGGCGGTGGATAACGCTGTACAGAGCTACGATGCTTTCATATGACTACCTGTCAAGAGCAAAGCGAGTTCCTGGCCGACAAAGTAACTGATAGTTGTCCGTTTCTCGTCGCAAATATTACACATGGAAGCAGTGGCCCGAAAGATGATATATAGATAGCTGGTTCCGACTCAAGGCAATAAAATGGACACGATAAATAAGATGCAAGCCCCAGGCTGACTTGCTACCTATAAACGATTCTTTCTCAATTAACCAAATAAACTCCGTTCCCGTGGTACTGTCCTTCATTCACGCGGCTATAACACTAGAAGATGGCGGAAAACCATCGTATATTCACTGTGTCGGTCTTGTGTTGATGGCTAGCCCATACAAATTCAAAACCATTTTAGATTGGTATTATAACACACGTACAATCAAAGGTAACTCAGGCTGCTATTGCTGAATTAGCTGCGCACTACCACCAGGAGGATCATCATCATAGAAACTCTCCAATACATCCATGTACAGTCTCATATGGAAAAGCATGTTAATGCAATTTACGTTTAGGCAGTATTAATGAGCAATCAGTTCTCATTCTAGACGAAAAGGAACCCGTCCGTTCAGAACGCTTTATCACGCTTGCAGTTAAGCATATTATGAATATACGTGGTCCTGGCTTCTTTAGTGGTATCTTCTCGAAGTAAAACGTTGCGAATGCTTTAGAGTACATCTGTGCTAAAACGCATAAGGCTAGCAAGACCAGTGCAGGCAACAGTTCCGACTGAAAGACAGTAATCTTAATGGTAAGTATTGTCTTGTCAGTAGGCAATTCATCCGTGTGCTTGCTATCGCTGGGGCTTCGATCAAGACTTTCAAATTGCTAATGGTTGGACACTTTATAACGAAAATGACATTAACACTGTCCCCGACCCCCAGTTTTACTTCATTAATCTATGTGACGGAATTTGGGCGGGACTTTCAATCAGTGTAAGATGTGCTTTAATGTCAAGATTGCCTTTCCGGAAAAATTATGGTGCGAAAACTGTGCAAATGATTATGTGTTTTTGCAGACATCATTATATTATGAAGGTCTCAATGACAACGTATACAAGCCACGGGATTCGCAGCCACTTTTAATATTATCTGGCTTTGGCAATTAAAAATCGTGCGCTTAGTAATTCATGCGAACTGTATTTAATACAAGAAATAAGCAGCTTTATAAATATGAGCTTTATTCTTGTATAGGTCAATGTGATATTCACTCCAGTTACAAAAACAAATTCGAATCTACGTGACTCAGTTTTCAGTATATTATAGTTATTTTATTAATGTTAGGGACAAGATAGGTGAGGTGATAACAATACCAGACACCCGCCTTCGATTTAGTTATATTCAGTGTTTGTTTTATTTACACTGTCCCATTTTTAAATGTGACATGTGCCAGCTTTTAAAGATTGCCCGTTTATGTTCAAGTGGAAATCATGGGGCGATACAACGTGAAGAATATATGCGTTATGAACAGTTGCGTTATTTACAAGCTAAAATCATGACTTAAACGTAAGATAATATCTAATTAAGTCATAAGACTGATTTGAAAAGTAAACAAGAACTGAAAAGGTGTTATCAAAACTGTTGAAATATTTTTGCAGTAGAATAAGTATAGATGTAAAATGTTCCATATAAAGCAAGATTTTATCATTGTCACAACAATAATATTACGAATAATACAAAGGAACAATAATGATGATAACTATGTTGATGTCATTACCTTCCAAAATGATACATTAAATGAAAACATATGTATTGATGATCTACATTGGTAATGTTTATGTAATATGACTTCGAAAACCTTGCTTTACGTACGTAAATCCTTTAACACCAGCCAATTCAAGAAATAAACAATACATAAAATATAGTACAATACAAAGTAAGACGACCAATGATTGTCATTTACATGTAATGTTAAACCTGAACTGATCTTTAAGGACACTCGATGGTCAAGAATCCAACACACGGGAAACTAAACGCTACTGTTAAATATTTCAATGAAACGTTATTAATCGATATAGTAGGGTCCGATAGGTACTCTGAACAGCAGAGTTGAGATTAACAACTTTAATTACATTACACTGATAACTATCTTCCAATCACAGAGTTGAGATTAACAACTGTAATTACAACACACTAGTAACGGTCTTCCAATAACAGAGTTGAGATTAACAATAATAGAGTTGAGATTAACAACTTTAATTACATCACACTAGTAACTTTCTTCCCATAACAGAGTTGAGATTAACAACGTTAATTACATCACACTAGTAAAGGTCTTCCAATAATAGAGTTGAAATTAACAACTTTAATTACATCACACTAGAAACGGTCTTCCAATAATAGAGTTGAGATTAACAATAATAGAGTTGAGATTAACAATAATAGAGTTGAAATTAACAACTTTAATTACATCAAACTGATAATGGTTTTCCAATAATGGAATTGAGCTTAATGGATGTAATTATATCAGACTGAGAAAGGCTTTGAAATTTGCGACATGTTTCCTTCCAAATCTGAATTAAAATAGCCCTTGTAATGGTATAAATGGTGATTATGATGTTTCCGTCCAAACTCTTAGTTAAAATAACCTTGTAATCGTATAAATGGTGATTATGATGTTTCCGTCCAAACTCTTAGTTAAAATAGTCCTTGTAATCGTATAATCAGTGGTTCTCAACCTGTGGGTCGCGACCCGGTGAGGGGTCGAACAACGATTTGCCAGGGGTCGCTTACGACCATCGGAAATATACATTTTTACAGTTCTGAACGAAAATAATTTTACGGTTGGGTCGCCACAACATTTGTAATTGCATTAAAAGGGTCACGGCACTAAAAAGGTTGAGAACCGCTGGTATAAATGGTGATTATGATGATTCCGTCCAAACTCTTAGTTAAAATAGTCCTTGTAATCGTATAAATGTTGGTTATGACAATGTTGCAGTTTAATGCTAGACAATTAATTAAAGACAAAACAAAGCCCATCACACATAACATAACCACCATGGTTAACATATAACCGCTATTACTACTACTAGTATTACACTAAATGACCAAATTCTTGGCTTTTTTATTCTCTGAAGAGACTGTACCGTTATCCATTTTTACTTTGCGGCACGTATTCTGCCCCATACCAACAATGACTATTATCATGAAGTATGTTATTTGTAAAAGACAGACAACACACGAATTTTCGCATGCACGCAACCTGTATGGTCATAAAAGGATTGCATATATGAATTTGCAATGCAAACATCTTTTTCAAGACCTACTCTTGATGATGCTTGGTATCATATCTAGTACAACTAAGTATCATGTTATTTGCAATATTCAGTTTGGATATATTATAAAATTCGTACATTAACTCGTATCTGTTCAGAAGTTTCCCATATTCTTACATTACAAAAAAAATTCAGGTCACTTTCAGAACAATTTGGTATCAAACACTAAACATAACATTCCCACATAAACACAATGTCGATCAGGAAGTGCAGTAATGAGACACGAAAAACCGCCATCAACCTGTTTAAACCCGACAGAATATATGCATAATGTCTTCTCACATGTCTGTTCAGATTACCTGATAATATGTAGAATAAAGACATTTATTTGGCTTACTAAGCTGAAATAGTTCTGTAGCTTCATTCCGTCCATCGATTGTACCGGATCATATCTTTTGATCGAACTTGTTTACTTAGTACAAACTAAATATGTCTGAGAACCACGTTATCTGTGGGATCTCTAAATCTTCTCCATTGTAAGAAAAACAAATTCTATTTTTTAAAAAACTATGGCTATGAACTTGTCAATATTAAAACTAGTTATGCACCTTCTAGCGGCATTTACTGGAATTTTGTAGACTACTTATTACAAGAAAATCAAAAAATCGATATAGTCAGTGTTTCTTATAAGTATACGCAACACTGTTAATGTGCGTGCCTTAGTATTCAACTTGTTTTTACAATACTTCGCCATTATGTAAGCTTATTTAAAGTGACTACTACCACTGGCATTAATTTTCAAATAATTTGCAGAGATTCAGGTGTATGATATGATAGCTAAAATGACGCTATGTTTGCTTACATCGACAAAAAGAGACGTGTATCTCAAAGTGAAGAAACTTTACACGTTATGAAGTACGGTATTCAACACAAAAACAACCATAAATCGCAACATTTAATTTAATTTAATCTTAAATGCTCAAACAATAAAAGCTGAATTATCGGTGTATCGAAAATGTAAAATGAATGTAATCTGAAGAGAGAGAGAGAGAGAGAGAGAGAGAGAGAGAGAGAGAGAGAGAGAGAGAGAGAGAGAATATGACAATATTGAGAGTGGGGTGTGGTGGTTGAACGACAGGAGATTAAGTATCTACATTCGTCTCCACAAAGTTACATTTTAGCAATGTATTGCTACTTTTAAGTATTGTTAAAAGCTTTATGACATGTAGATCTGCATGTTAACATTATTTGATATATCTAGTAAGGGTATGTCGACTCAAGAGATATAGAATGTATGGATTTCAGTGGACAGACTTGAAGTAAATTACCAATCCATGTAGAAATAAGGCAATACCACAATTAAAAACTAATTACATGATCAGCATCGTTTTCTGCTACCCGTTTATGGACACGACATTGCTAAAAACATTACATACGTACACGCCAACGGAAAACAATTACAACCTTTGAATATAGTTTTCTAACTATCAAACCCTCTTGCAAAATAGTTCAGTATATATTTAAACAGTTCTACATAAAGGGCTCAAAATGATGATGTAGATACTTGATTTACCAGTTGGAAAAATTTTGTGAGAACAAGCAAAAATCTTTTTAAAATGTTTTGCACATTAAAAGCGTTAAATTAAACCCTTCAATAACAAAAACTAAAAGAAAGATTTAAAAAATCATTTCGTAATTCTTTGAATTAGTACAGATTATCTGGTGTCTGCAATAAATGCTTGAATGATTCTTGTTCCCTTGTCAATAAACATTATACGTAGAAGATCATCATTTGACAAATGCTAATGTTCTTCCCATATCTTGACTAACACACTATTTTAGCAGGATATAGCCAAGCATTGTTCTTCGCATACCGTGACTCGACAGAATCCTTTGTAGGATAGAGCCATTCACCATTCTTCAAATATTTTGTCTAGACACAATACTTTGTAGGACAGAGAAAATCATCGTTATCCCGATACCTTGCCTAGACATATTATTTTTGCTTGATATAGCCAATCGCCAGTCTTCACATATCCTGACTAGACAAAATCCTTTTTAGGATAGAGCCAATCATTGTTCTCCACATGCCTTGTCTAATACACTTTTTAGTAGTATAGAGTTAACCACCGCTCTTCCCATAACTTGCATAGACGCAGTCCTTCGTAGGATATAGCCAATCACCATTCTTCCCATACCTTGACTAGACACACTATTATTTGCTGGATAGGGCCATTCACCATTATTCCCATATCCTGACGAGACACAATCCTTTTTAGGATATAGCCAATAACCAATCTTCCCATACCTTGACTAGACACATTACGTTGTAGGGTATAGCCAATCACCATTCTTCCCATACCTCGCTTAACACACTATTTTAGTAGGATATGGCTAATCACCGTTCTTCACATACCTTGCCAAGACACAATCCTTTGTAGGATAAAACCAATCATCGTGTTGACATGCCTTGTCTAATACACGTTTTAGTAGGATAGAATTAATCACCGCTCTTCCCATAACTTGCATAGTCACAGTCCTTCGTAGCATATAACCAATCATCAGTCTTCACTTATCCTGACTAGATACAATCCTTTCTGGGATATAGCCAATCACTGTTATTCCAATATTTTGACTAGACACACTAGTTTTGCTGGACATAGCCAATCACCATTATTCCCATACCTCGACTAGACACATTACGTTCACGGATATAACCAATCACCGTATTCCCCATTCCTTGCGTAAACACAATCCTTTGTAGAATATAGCCAATCACCATTCTTCAAACATGCTGAGGGGCCCCGAGTGGCCGAGTGGTCTAAAGCGCTGTCTGTTACGGATCACTACAATCTCACCTCTGTCTGCGTGGGTTCGAGTCTAAGATTCGGTTAATGTAGTTAAGTGAGAAAGCTTGCCAGTAGCTTCTTGTGGGTCGGTGATTCTTTCCGGGGGTTTTCCGGGTTATTCCTTCACCAATACTGGCCACCATGTATAGCCTATATTGTGCTGAAAAAATGGCGTTAAACCATAAAAAATAAACAAACAAATATCCTGATTAGACAGCCAATCACTATTCTTCCCTTACCTTGCCTAAAAACGCTATTATTAGCTTTATATAGCAAATCAGCTTTGTTCACATATCCTGACTAGACACAATCTTTTTGGGGATATAGCCAATCACTATTCCTCCAATACCTTGACTAGACACACTATTTTTGCTGTATAAAGCCATTCGCCTTTCTTCTTATACCTTGTCTGGACACAATTCTTTGTAGGATATAACCAATAACCGTTCTTCCCATACCTTGCTTAGGCGCACAATTTTTTGTTTGACATTGCCAATCACCATTCTGCCCATACCTTGCCCAGATTGTTTTAAATGTGTCGTGTGTTGCATTACAAACTGACAATGGTTCTAGATTTGTCATTCGGCTGAACTTCTTGTTTTAAATGTGTCGTGTGTTGCATTACAAACTGTCAATGGTTCTAGATTTGTCATTCGGCTGAACTTCTTGTTTTAAATGTGTCGTGTGTTGCATTACAAACTGCCAATGGTTCTAGATTTGTCATTCGGCTGAACTTCTTGTTTTAAATGTGTCGTGTGTTGCATTACAAACTGTCAATGGTTCTAGATTTGTCATGTGGCTAAACTTCTTGTTTTAAATGTGTCGTGTGTTGCATTACAAACTGCCAACGGTTCTAGGTTTGTCATTCGGCTGAACTTCTTGTTTTAAATGTGTCGTGTGTTGCATTACAAACTGCCAATGGTTCTAGATTTGTCATGTGGCTGAACTTCTTGTTTTAAATGTGTCGTGTGTTGCATTACAAACTGTCAATGGTTCTAGATTTGTCATGTGGCTAAACTTCTTGTTTTAAATGTGTCGTGTGTTGCATTACAAACTGCCAATGGTTCTAGATTTGTCATTCGGCTGAACTTCTTGTTTTAAATGTGTCGTGTGTTGCATTACATACTGTCAATGGTTCTAGATTTGTCATGTGGCTAAACTTCTTGTTTTAAATGTGTCGTGTGTTGCATTACAAACTGTCAATGGTTCTAGATTTGTCGTGTGGCTAAACTTCTTGTTTTAAATGTGTCGTGTGTTGCATTACAAACTGCCAATGGTTCTAGATTTGTCATGTGGCTAAACTTCTTGTTTTAAATGCGTCGTGTGTTGCTTTACAAACTGTCAATGGTTCTAGATTTGTCGTGTGGCTAAACCTCTTGTTTTAAATGTGTCATGTGTTGCATTACAAACTGTCAATGGTTCTAGATTCGTCATGTGGCTAAACCTCTTGTTTGAAATGAATCAACGTTTGCAAAATGAGCATAGAGAAATTCACTTCTTATTAGGTTCCAAATTGATATGTCCAAAATGACAATAAAAAATATGCAGGTATAATGCCTGAATTACAACGAAGAATCCAGGCACTTGAAATGAAATGCTACAGAACCATCCTTGGCATCTCTTTCATCGACCACATCACAAATGAATAAGTGCGTAACACCATCAGGCACAATGTAGACCATTATGAAGGCCTCCTCATCACTGTCAAAAAGAGAAAACTGAAATGGTATGGCCATGTCACTAGAGTCAACAGTCTTTCCACAACAGTACTGCAGGGCAGTATCCAA
Source organism: Unio delphinus (assembly GCA_029339505.1). Classification (NCBI taxonomy): domain Eukaryota; kingdom Metazoa; phylum Mollusca; class Bivalvia; order Unionida; family Unionidae; genus Unio; species Unio delphinus. Next base: position 6,670,743 of record JAQISU010000118.1, read on the forward strand.
GGTGACAGAAGGAGAGGTAGACAGAGAAAAAAGTGGACTGGCAACATCACAGAATGGACCAGCTAGGTTTTGCGGAGACAAAGGCATTGGCACAAGACAAGTGGGGGGAACTACTCAAATGTTCAGCAGCACAGTGCCTCAACGACCACACTAGGTCAAGAGACTTATGATGATGACAATGTTACGAAATTCCTGAATTTATGCATCTTTAAGGAAGTTCGAAAAACGGAGAGGTCATTTACTATCTTCAATCGAATGATTCAATTACATCAATATTGAATTCATAGCAAAATTAGTATTGCATTCTGTTCCTACTTAAACGTTGACTAACTTAAACTTCTTTCTTAGCACACTTTCTAATCAAGTCCAAACAATTGACAACACAGTGATCAATTCGATGACTAAAGATGTTTGAACGTTTAAACCAGAAATAAATGCGATCAGGTTGAAAGTGATGGTAATAGCTAGATTAACGTTTGATTTTCAAGGCTGAGTTCAGTAAAAAAAAAAAAAAAAAAAAAACTGGCAATATCGCTCACTCAGAACAGTTTCGGTTTCAGAGTCACAGGTTGAAAATTCCGGGTCTATATATTACATTACCTTTTGCAAGTTCCCAAAATGATATTATTCCGCTATGCATTGAAACGACAAACCAGCTGATTAACTTGAGTTGAGTTATCTCGCTTCATTAATAAGCACTAAGCCGATGTCTGTACCCCTGTCTGTGGGTATATATATATATATATATATTCCTTTGTTTTGCTGAGATTCATAACTTCTAAATGTGCTACAACTAAAAGACATAAAGTCATGTATTGTATACAAATCAAGTCGGAGGGGGGGGGGGGGATTTATTTATTTTTCTCTTAATTTTAGGAATAGTGGGAAATTTTGCAAGCAGCAAATTATTGGGATAAACTTAACATCCATCCTTCTATCTATCGTTCAGATTTACTGCTTGATTTCAGGTAAATAATATACAGTGCTTTTAAACCTGACAATGACCTCCATTTTGATGTTTGAAGTATGAAATATTTTATTGCGCGCAATCTGTTATCTCCAAAGATCATAGTGATAGTGAAATACCTGTTCAGATGACAGATTTGTGGTGCACTGACTTCCCTATAAATAGTCTTTACATTTGATTAAATGGACCTTATTCACAAGCTATATCAAAAGGGTACTACTGGTTCACATTTGCTTTTGACAGAATCTGTCTTACCTACGCACGTCATGAAAGCAATCTACATGATGGGAAAGGGAGGGGAAATCACTATTATGGAATCAAAAGAATCGCACACAACCATTGTATCACCAAACATCAAAGAACCTGATCTGATGTAGCAAAATATGCCTTCCGATCAGGTTCTTTGTTATTTATTACACAATGATCTCCAAACAATCTCCACAGATTCCGGTATGTCGGCACGTTATGCGAGTATCGACTGTATTCCACAAATGTATGTATGGCCTTGACGGGTTTTATAGGAACAGAATATTATGTTTAAGACTATTAGAACCATTTTATGGTATCTCATAAAAAGCACCTGCTTGGTTTTAATTAACAGTTAACAGCGGTGAAATAATCAATTCTCAAGTTACTTATAAATATTTTATGTACACCAACAGTGTGTGTGTGTGTGTGTGTGTGTGTGTGTGTGTGAGAGAGAGAGAGAGAGAGAGAGAGAGAGAGAGAGAGAGAGAGAGAGAGAGAGATGTCACTTTCGCCTCAGCGTGATTGAGCATTATGGCTGCCATATTGAATGCTGTCTCAAAACAGATATGGCTTCGATACAAAATGGCTTTATTTAAAACTGTCCACATGTTTGAACATATTTGAAATGTCTCACAGCCCTGCTTTGGTTTCGAGTGAATATTCAATCTCCCCCCCCCCCCCCCCCCTTCGCTGCATCCTGGATAATAATATGGCAAATAATGTTCAGACCTTGCATTGAAAGGAAATGTTTCACTGCCTAACTTGCAAGCGAATATTTGTCAGTTGAGTAATGAGCGACATTGCATGAAACAATTCCAAGAATAGAAAAGTGCTCGCGAATTATCGTCAGTGTGTTTTCTTTGTGGACATCTTTTTCTAACAAAGAACTAAATGACCCATGTCCATTTCGTGACAAATGTGTTGTCATCAGTGTTAGATTCTAACATATGACAATCAACCCAAGGAAATACTCATTGACTATTTTTAGTAACAATAATACGAAACATGCTGATGTTTTTTTGGGGGTTTTTTTTGAAGGTTCACAACTTTCTGTAGCTCACATTCCTTAAGGGATGTAATAATAATGTATGCAACCAAAGTTTATTTCAAATATGACCCGCACGTCAGATATTTTAGAAATATGACCCTCATGTCAGATATTTTAGAAATATGACCCTCAAATCAGATATTTAGAAGTGTAGTTGATTCCAAGTTTATCTTCAGAACTGCTGGAACGCATGTACAAAGATTTTGTGAAAATTTAAGGGGAACACAAAAAAACCAGTCCATCCCATGAAAGCACTGACAAGTGTTGTTCGAGTTTCCTCTGACCCTTACCACCTCACGTTTGATATTTGGACTTTCAGGTTGGGGATTAGGTCAAAATCCACTGCCATTCCATTCAATAACAGCTTGTTAGCCGTGTCTCGATGTACCAGTCATTCGATTCAATTACAGCTTCTTAGCCAAGTCTCGATGTACCAGTCATTCCATTCAAAAGCAGCTTGTTAGCAGTCTCGGTGTTGCAGTCATTCGATTCAATAACAGTTTGTTAGCTATAGAAGAAAACTGGTGTGGCTATTTGCGGCTATAAAATGAACATACTTATCATCGCTTAAAGTCTTATTGGAGTATAATTTATGAAATTCAGATAAAATACAACAATGATCTGATGCAATCTTGGTAATATTTTTCCTCTTTGACAATTACTAAGTGCTGAAAAAAAAAGCCATCACAGCGCCGTTGTATTAAGGGCGATTGTTATCTCTTTGCAAACGTTTTAACTGTTTGATATTTAAGTCGCCAAATATCAGTTATTTACAAAACTCCATCAACTCATACAACGCTCTGTAATCTGATCAAGGAACAACTGTCATTGATTTCATGAAAGGTAACATCCATATCACCACCTATCAAATATTGTTATATGATTTCATAAAAACTAACATCCATATTAACACCTGTCAAATATTGTCATATGATTTCATGAAAAGTAAGATCCATATCACCACAGGTCAAAAATTGTCATATGATTTCATAAAAACTAACATCCATATTAACACCTGTCAAATATTCTGATATGATTTCATGAATACTAGCACCCATATCAACACCTGTCAAATATTGTCATATGATTTCATGAAAACTAGCACCAATAGCAACACCTGTCAAATATTGTCATATGATTTCACAAAAACTAACATCCATATCAACACCTGTCAAATAGTGTCATATGATTTCATAGAAACTAACATCCATATCAACACCTGTCAAATATTGTCATATGATTTCATGAAAACTAACATCCATATCAACACCTGTCAAATAGTGTCATATGATTTCATGAAAACTAACATCCATATCAACACCTGTCAAATAGTGTCATATGATTTCATGAAAACTAACATACATCCATATCAACACCTGTCAAATATTGTCATATGATTTCATAACAACTAACATCCATATCAACACCTGTCAAATGGTGTCATATGATTTCATAGAAACTAACATCCATATTAACACCTGTCAAATATTCTCATATGATTTCATGAATACTAGCACCCATATCAACACCTGTCAAATATTGTCATATGATTTCATGAAAACTAGCACCAATAGCAACACCTGTCAAATATTGTCATATGATTTCATAAAAACTAACATCCATATCAACACCTGTCAAATAGTGTCATATGATTTCATAGAAACTAACATCCATATCAACACCTGTCAAATATTGTCATATGATTTCATGAAAACTAACATCCATATCAACACCTGTCAAATAGTGTCATATGATTTCATGAAAACTAACATCCATATCAACACCTGTCAAATAGTGTCATATGATTTCATGAAAACTAACATACATCCATATCAACACCTGTCAAATATTGTCATATGATTTCATAACAACTAACATCCATATCAACACCTGTCAAATATTGTCATATGATTTCATAAAAACTAACATCCATATCAACACCTGTCAAATAGTGTCATATGATTTCATAGAAACTAACATCCATATTAACACCTGTCAAATATTCTCATATGATTTCATGAATACTAGCACCCATATCAACACCTGTCAAATATTGTCATATGATTTCATGAAAACTAGCACCAATAGCAACACCTGTCAAATATTGTCATATGATTTCATAAAAACTAACATCCATATTAACACCTGTCAAATAGTGTCATATGATTTCATGAAAACTAACATCCATATCAACACCTGTCAAATAGTGTCATATGATTTCATGAAAACTAACATACATCCATATCAACACCTGTCAAATATTGTCATATGATTTCATAACAACTAACATCCATATCAACACCTGTCAAATATTGTCATATGATTTCATAAAAACTAACATCCATATCAACACCTGTCAAATATTGTCATATGATTTCATAAAAACTAACATCCATATCAACACCTGTCAAATATTGTCATATGATTTCATAAAGACTAACATCCATATCAACACCTGTCAAATATTGTCATATGATTTCATGAAAACTAAGATCCATATCAACACCTGTCAAATAATGTCATATGATTTCATAAAAACTAACATCCATATCAACACCTGTCAAGGATTGTCTTATTATTTCATAAAAACTAACATCCATATCAACACCTGTCACATATTGTCATAATAGATCGTTTTCTGAATACATATATACTTGATGAGTGTCTATAATATTGGATTTGTTTATTATCATTATTTTGAGAGTACAATGGTAGTTATATGGATGAATCTTTCATGTAATATGAATCTTAATAGACATATTATTCCACTGATAACTCTATCACCCTTCCGAAAACTTGGAATATTACTCTTTTTCTATGTCTTATTTCACTAATTAATCTAATTTTCCTACCATTCATCGTTATAAATATGTTCAAACATTTTCCTAATATGTGTATCTTGAAATATAGCATGCAGCCTTTTATTTTCTAAACAAATTAAAATTCTGCTTCTATTTCTACATCTCATTTAAACCACTAACATCTAACGACAAAAAGGTCAAACAATAATTTAAAACATTTGTCATTAAAGATTCTACCTATACTGTCTTGTATTACCTATGTAATGCTGCAATCATGCGATCCAGGTACGTCGTAAATATGCGAGCGATAAGTTCTTTGTATTACTATTTTGACCAACCTGTTCAATTCGCTGAAGCGAGAGCATAAACACGATAGATGATAGCTTGCATGTACAACTCTTAAAATACAGCCGCGTATTTACATTGAATATTCAACCTAAAACCGGTTTAAATCTTACACAAATTGCCTACAATATAACAAACCTTATTTAAATGCTTGTATCATGACTTCCTCCTTTATGAAGGAAGAGAAAAGTCTCAGGTTTCACCGCCTATAAAAACCTTCTTATAATGTCATAGTGCATTATTAAGCTTGACTCGTCAATCGGAATTAGACCTACTTCTCCAGCAAGTTTGACTCAAACATAGATTGCAAGATCAAAAAAGGTAAATATTCATCAATTCTTTCTTTCTGCATTCGTGTTATATAAATACAGGGTAATTCAAACTCAATTCTTGAACATTAGAACAAAATGATGTTAAATATTTCACTAGTTTTGAACTATTAAAACATTCCTTAATATATGAAAGTCTTTATAAAATTGTAAACTGCTTGAAATGTAAGCCTTTCCTTGAATCTGCTCACCTATTGATGTCTATCAATTTTGATGAAACAGTCAATTTTGCTTGATGCTTTTTTGCTTGATGACATTTAAGAAATAGTTTGTAATTTGTGTTATATAACTGTTCTTCTTAAATAGACATTTTTGTCCAGCAAGGGCTAAGGCTCACTATCAAGTGAAAACAATAAATGTGTTTTTTATTTTAATATGATACTACTAGTATTACACCTAATTCAGCGCTACGATTTCTCTTAAACGAGAAGCAGATATGAAATAATATTCAATATTTACAACAGCTATGAATACAACCATAACTCTAATATATTAACTGCATTATTATTAATAATAATAATAATAATAATAATAATAATAATAATAATAATTTATATTAATCTATTATTATTATTATTATGATCATTGTTGTTGTTGTTATAAAATTCAGTCAGTAAAAAAGTATTGTTTATGACCACTCATTATATCTTATAAATAAATCTGAAAGAAATCACTTTTCACTGGGCTATGATAGGTATAATGTTTCAAACAATGGCTAACGGATGTCATAATGTAATATAGACTGATTTAAAAAGTTTCAAAATTATTCAAAGCTTCTGTTTTACTAAGACTCCTTCCGTCACGTGTACTATAGTACTTTAATGCTTTCTTCAGACAAACAATACTTTATACATAGTTTGTATGCATCATTCAAATATGGCCGATTCTATAAATTAACATTACTTTTTACTTTCCTAAACAGTTAGTTGTGTATTACAAGTTTCCATGAGAGAATAAAATATCAGGAAGAATGTTCTAAGATACGTTGTCATGCCGAAAATCTTATTAGACATAATAACATCCATACAAAAGATCTGATAAAATTCCTTACAGGTAATCATAATACATTACGGTGCTGAAAGAATGCACTCCATAAATATTCACTTTGAAATAATAAATAGGATGCGGTATGTTTTCAAAATCTGGGTATCAGGTGCATAGGTACGCAGTGACTAAATTTTCATCTCGTCAGTTCCTTAATGTTTGTTCAATAGGACTGAGAAAGAGTAATAATGCAAATATTGTACACTCACATTCAAACAAGCTACATCTGTATTTTTTAAATTTTTTTATTTTTTCTATTTTTATATTTTTTATATTTTTTTATTTTTTATATTTTTTATATTTTTATATTTTTATACTGGTGTTTTATGTTTTGTAACATACAATTGTTGTAACCATTTTATATAGAGAATTCACGAAAAATAAGTTTTCTTCACTCTTGTATTCCAGATAATCATCGCATACAACCATGTCAAAAGACATCAATCACAGAATATTTCATCAATTCGATGGAGAACAGTGTGCCCACTTAATCAAAGATTTCTTTTCAAGAAGAAGATATAACGTGCAATTCAGTCTCCACGAACTGCAAAATGTAAATACCGCAGTCGTTTCTGACACTGGTGTCACTATTTTGCTTTTGACACCCGACTTGTACGATTTCATCCAGTCTAGGAAAAGGTTTGATTTCAATGCAATATTTCCCAATCCTGAATTTTCCGTCCTACTCCTTTTTCAAGTGGGAAAGACCAAGATTGAAATTACGGGGCTTTTGTCGTCCCGGATAAAGGACTTTAACAAATGGAAAATAATGGAATACCCGGTTGGCAGCTCTCTTTGCACTCTCGGCATAGAGATTATGGAGATCGTAGAAAGGTCCGAAGGTTGGACACCAGCTCCTTCTCTGCAAAAGTTTTGGGTTTGGATGCGTGAGGGTGTAAAGGTACAACACGTTTATGATTTATTTCTTGTAGAATTTCATATCTCCAGAAACAATTAATCGAGGAAGAAAATAATCCAAGATTTGTGTGGATGGTTAAGCTTTAAATTACAATATGTATTTAAAAATTCTATCATGTAATGCATTGATCTCATATTACAATATGTATTAAAAATTCTATCATGTAATGCATTGATCTCATATTACAAAACTGTCCATTGTAAATTATTGCTAACTATTGTCACTCGTAAGGCACTATTTCGAGTGTTCACTTTTAAATCCTTTTGAGTACTTCGTGTGACATTGTCACCCTTCTCTTTGGAATATTTTAATTTGACATTGTCGCCCTTCTCTTTGGAATACTTTACTTTGACATTGTCGTACTTTCTCTTTTGAGTAATTTATTGTGACATTGTCGTCCATTCTATTTTGTGAATACTTTGTAGTGACATTGTCATCATTTTTATTTTGAGTACTTCATGTGACATTATCACCCTTTCCCTTTTTGAGTACATTAATGATCTGTTAATTTCCAAAACAGGAAAGCCTAGAGGTTCGTATCAAACTGAAAAATTTCTGTAATACAAAATATTAAATTGTGTTTTATTCCACAGTCACACAAACAGCTACTCCTGATGTTCACCAACCCTGTCAATGATGATTCAAACGTCATTGTCATTCAGGAGTGGGACGGTCTGAAAGTAGTGGCCGAGCGGTTGAACGCTATGACATACAGCTTTACTGTTGGCGGTAATTTGAAAAATCCTTAGTGTTCAATAATTCAATAAAATTCTTTATTACAGTGAACGTGTTTCTTTACATAGCTGGCAATGACATGACTACTTATTGTAACCAAATCTAAAATTATGTTCATACATTTTGATATACTAAATATTCAGTTTCATTACAAACGAATATACTTTAATAAATTGAAACGAGTTTCCTGTTTTCAATATCGTCAGTACTAATTACATAACAGTATTGTTAAAACAAACATACTTTCAACAATGAAATCGTGAAAGCAATTGGTCTTTATATACGAGGAACATTTTCAGATGTAGAACCTGGTGAAAGAAAGATTGAGGTGTACGTCAACGATATTAGTTTTGGAAAAGCCGTGCTACACGTAGAACCACAGATTCAGGAGATCTCCAATCTTCTACATAGCGTCATCAACCCAATCGAGTTTATCTGTCAGTGTCTTCGTATTGTACCATCCACACGAGAGAATCTAGATAGAAGGCTACATGATTTGCTGTCCAATAACACCAGCTCAGTCAGTCATATCTTTGACAAACTTGACTGGGAACGATTTGGAGGTAATATATGATTATGTTATGCCTGTGATTGAATAATTACTCAACGTTTGTAATAATTGGATCAGACGTAACACTGTAAAATATAACACTCAGAGAAAAATGTGTCTATATATCCAATTAAAATTAAAACTAGAACCGTATTTTGATGTGATGGAAAGGCAAACAGAAACAGTAAAAAAAGTCGATCATTAGCTAAGACGAGTCTTTGTCTTATTTCTTAGTATTATACTCCAACATGCCTATGATAAAGCCAGTATTTTAGTTACAAATCTGTTATTATTATTATTATTATTATTATTATTATTATTATTATTATTATTTAGATTCCAATTCAAATTGTGAACTCCCTACACTTCTACATTTTGGCGCCAAGTATGGGCTCAAGCTCTTTTGCATGAAACTTCTAAATCTTCCTGGTGGAAAGCATGCCTTAAAGATAAAAAACAAAGATGGATTACTTCCTCAGCAGATAGCAGAGAAGGGAGGATTTGACCATACAGTGTTGGTAAGGCCAGGACAATCATTCAAATCAATGTATATTGATATATTGTATTGTAGTGATAAAGCAAACATGTATCGTCATTATTTATTCATCACTCACCGGTAAATAATGTAATGTTCTTAATATGGTTATTTGATTGCTTTGGACAACTGCCTACCTTAATCGTTTTAATGGCATTTACATAGTTACAAAATAGTAATATAACTCAAAATTCTGAAAGATGTGTTCCACGTGATATGGAAATGTCTGGCTAGTTCTCTATTAAGTTTCATTATGGTAGAGACTCATGCAAAATATATATGGATGGCTGATGATCATTTGAATACACAACAGAAAAGTTGTGAACAGCACTGATATCAATTCAATGTAAACAAGCTAAACTGCATCAATCATGCTCGAAATAGTTATCTTTTTAATATACTGGTCTTACATCTCTCTCTCTCTCTCTCTCTCTCTCTCTCTCTCTCTCTCTCTCTCTCTCTCTCTCTCTCTCTCTCTCTCTCTGTCTGTATTCCAGCATGATTTCATATGTTTGCCTAAATGTTGAATCCAAACTGAAAATCTGTATCGTATCAACATATAGAATTTAAAACTAACTTCAGGTTGTTTTTACTTTATTCCCAAAGGTTACAGGAGTATAGTATTATAACGTGTCTATATATGCCACTGTAAAACAGTATACTCTATTTTGCTATTTCTTTCCCCCTAGCAAATCAACCTAAAGCTAACACCTCTTTAGTTTTCCAGTTTCCATTTTCATCACAAGAGAGATACAGATTTTAATTATATGGACACGATTTCTAAAACATTTACTTGAAAGTATTTGAATTATTATGATCAATATCTCATTTGTATTATGTCATTATCAAAAATATACAATTACCTTCTATTTTCTCAAGGTTCTACAAAAGAGCAAGAAAGGTAAGTTAATATATTGCTTTTAATTAAGCTATTTAACAATAACTTCTTTACTTATACATGTATCCTACTCCTAATATTACAGTAACAACAAGGACATCAACAACGACACAAAATCACAATACTACGATTGCTGTTGATGTTGTTACTACTACTACTACTACTACCACCACCACCACCAACAATAATAATAATAATAATAATAATAATAATAATAATAATAATAATAATAATAATAATAATAATGATAATAGCAATAGCAGTAACCGTAACAACAATGCGAAACATTAATGTAAGTGGTTTGAATGTGTTAATACATAATTACATGTTTCTCATTATTGTCTTATTATCATAGTAAAAATGCCAAATATTGTTAAAGACATTCTTTATAGTCGTTGATTATCACAGCGAAGAAAGTCATTCTGGTAATCATTCATTCATTGACTGATTCACGTTCACTTTTTCCCAAGTAAACATCACGTTATCTAACTTTAGAATATGAATTATGACGGACAATACCGGCTCGTTAGTGTAAAATTATATCTTAATTTTACGTGAAATCCGAAAGAAAATCTAGGGTAACATACTAACGCGTTATTTAGTAATGCAGTTTTGGAGGAATCGGACAATAGTACTACATAAGTGCAATGAAGACAAGGTCTGAATATTAGTAATGATAGATGCTTGGTGTTACCCATTAGTGATTAAAGGGTGTACTAGGTGTTACACATTAGTGATTAAAGAGTGTACTAGGTGTTACCCATTAGTGATTAAAGGGTGTACTAGATAAAAACATTTTATCAATGACAATTTACGTGTAAAGCTAGAAGACTTGTATTTATGTGATACTTCAATAAAAGAAAAAGAACAATTGATCAGTCATGTTCATATATGATGGAAATATAATTCTCATCATCACTGTCAGGACATAAGTTATTCACAAATTTATGTTTTTAGATTTTACAACTAATTTTTACATATTTCCAGAACCGATATATTTGGAAATTACAAAATCGCCTCTTGAAGTAAATTCTAAAGGTATGGAACGTACGATATAATCTATTTATTCAAGAAAAAGAATATTACTTTCTTTTTCAATAATGTAAGAGGGGTTTCTTACTTTCTTATGCAACCACCCCTCCTCCCCCTCCCTCCCTCCCTCCCTCTCTCTCTCTCTCTCTCTCTCTCTCTCTCTCTCTCTCTCTCTCTCTCTCTCTCTGATAAAAACTATTTTAAGCGCCTCAAAAGTATCCAGTATTAACTAACGGTTCTAAAAACATTGCTGACATTTCTAAATTATCTTTTGTGTTTCATGTCATCTATGGTTCACTTGACCTATATCATGCAAGTCCGTTTACTGTATAAAGAATATCCTGACCATTTTTAAAAGATGTATGAGCTTCACATTATGATGATTATTTCTTTACTTCGTTAAATGTCCCAGGCAATCACTATAGTTTTATCCAACTGCCTTAAGCATTCGATTTTTTATTTTGTCTTCCTTTTCGTCGTTTTAACTAATGAAATAGTTCTTGAAAGAATAATTCCATATATCTCCCTATATATTCATATGATAATTTAATGTTTGTTAATTATTGGTGTCTATATTCATTTTCTTTCTGTTAAAATTTATTTGCAGACTCTGATAATATTTTCAATTTTGGACCTCAGATACCCAGATCGAATTGGGTGAGTCACGATCAAATACAAATTAGAAGAACCAATATATTAGTGATAGTCTTATTGCTTTTCTTACATCACTTTAGTGTATCACAACCACTATAGTTACTAATTTTACATCACTTTATTGTATCATAACCAATATAATTACTAATGTTACATCACTTTAGTGTATCACAACCAATATAATTACTACTATTACATCACTTTAGTGTATCACAACTAATAGAATTACTAATCTTACATCACTTTAGTGTATCACAACCAATATAATTACTAATATTACATCAATTTAGTGTATCACAACCACTATAGTTACTAGTCTTACATCACTTTAGTGTATCACAACCACTATAGTTACTAGCCTTACATCACTTTAGTGTATCACAACCAATATAATTACTAGTCTTACATCACTTTAGTGTATCACTACTAATATAATTAATAATCTTACATCCCTTTAGTGTATCACAACTAATGTAATTACTAATCTTACATCACTTTAGTGTATAACAACTAATATAATTACTAATCTTACATCACTTTAGTGTATCGCAACCAATATAGTTACTAGTCTTACATCACTTTAGTGTATCACAACCACTATAGTTACTAGTCTTACATCACTTTGGTGTATAACAACTAATATAATTACTAATGTTACATCACTTTAGTGTATCACTACTAATATAATTACTAATCTTACAACACTTTAGTGTATCACAACCAATATAATTACTAGTCTTACATCACTTTATTGTATCGCAACCAATATAATTACTAATTTTACATCACTTTAGTGTATCACAACCAATATAGTTATTAATCTTACATCACTTTAGTGTATCACAACTAATATAATTACTAATCTTACATCACTTTAGTGTATCACAACTAATGTAATTACTAATCTTACATCACTTTAGTGTATAACAACTAATATAATTACTAATCTTACATCACTTTAGTGTATAACAACTAATATAATTACTAATCTTACATCACTTTATTGTATAACAACTAATATAATTACTAATCTTACATCACTTTATTGTATAACAACTAATATAATTACTAATCTTACATCACTTTATTGTATAACAACTAATATAATTACTAATCTTACATCACTTTATTGTATAACAACTAATATAATTACTAATCTTACATCACTTTATTGTATAACAACTAATATAATTACTAATCTTACATCACTTTATTGTATAACAACTAATATAATTACTAATCTTACATCACTTTATTGTATAACAACTAATATAATTACTAATCTTACATCACTTTATTGTATAACAACTAATATAATTACTAATCTTACATCACTTTAGTGTATAACAACTAATATAATTACTAATCTTACATCACTTTATTGTATAACAACTAATATAATTACTAATCTTACTCACTTTATTGTATAACAACTAATATAATTACTAATCTTACATCACTTTATTGTATAACAACTAATATAATTACTAATCTTACATCACTTTATTGTATAACAACTAATATAATTACTAATCTTACATCACTTTAGTGTATAACAACTAATATAATTACTAATCTTACATCACTTTAGTGTATAACAACTAATATAATTACTAATCTTACATCACTTTATTGTATAACAACTAATATAATTACTAATCTTACATCACTTTAGTGTCATTAAAAATATAATTACTAGTCCTATAATATTTCAGTGCATCATAACGTCCAGGCATTTGTAATATGATGAAGGTTAAATGCAAATTTTACCTATCGATTCAAAACCAAAATGCAATTTTAATTTTTAGAATGATTACTGCATTCAAAACACAAATGGGGTTCATTAGGGTGTACACTATTTACAAAAACATAATATTCATTTACTTGATTCTACATCTGCTGTAACACAAACCTGCTGGTGACTTTCTGTGGATATACCTGGCTTAAATGGCAGACTGAACACATTTTTTTTTTTCAGGTGAACCCTTCGAGCATCCCGAGGAATTACGCATTCACGGACAATATCCCTGGAGTATGGCCATCATCTAGTCACGTGCAACCTCCCCGGCCACAAGCAAGAAATCGTACGTTCATTGTCTTATTTATTAGATTTTATTACTTAAAGTATGCTTATAAAAAAAATGTATTTGGTTAGAAAATGTTATATACAAAGCGAATGCAAAATAACATACGAATGTATTTAATGATGAAAGATGGTTTGATATTGCATACAGGACAACATACATTACTGCCTAGAAGTATATTCTGTAATTTTTATGTATATTTATATTTCGGCAGATCCTATCAAGAGTGTACGGAGTAGTTCTGACAGCGGAATCAGCGAGGAAGTAGATTCTACCAACATCTAAATCTAAGATAAAGTACGTCTATCTTTTATGCACTTATTATGCATCTTGTATGCAGTTAGTATGCATCTTGTATGCATTTTGTATGCAGTTAGCATGTATCAACAATCATCAGTGACTAAATAATAATATCACAAACGAAATTCAAACCCTGATAGATCGAGTTACAAGCTATGCTGATTTATTTAGCATTTAATTTAGCATTTAGCATTTTTAATTATTTATCTGCAACTGATTAGTAATTTTATTAAACATTGATCCCAAACTTTCAAAACAGTTTGTTCAATTATGGTCTTAGGATAGTGTTTCTGCTCATCCAAGCAAGATCTAAAAATTGTTTGCACATATCTAGTCATGGTCCTTGTCATGGTCCAGTCATGGTCCAGGCATGGTCCTTGTCATGGTCCAGTCATGGTCCTTGTCATGGTCCAGTCATGGTCCTTGTCATGGTCCAGTCATGGTCCTAGGTTAGTGTTTATATTTCTCCAATCATAGTGGTAAAGTAGTGTTTATAATGTATTATCTACAGCAAACGTAACGGTTGTAGAACGTGAGAGTATTTAAGAAAACATGGGATTTTGATGGTTCAAGCGAAATCCCTACGCTCATCGAAACCAGGCATAAAGATGCTAAACAACAAAATGTTTTTTAATATCTTGCTGACTTAATTAAGCCAGAAAAATATATATGTTTTGATGCTTAATCATTTTCAATCTTCATTTACAATGATAAACGTTTGCCATCTTGATGATAATACAAGGAATAAACTCCTTCAATCATCTCGTAAGAACCTCTTATATATTTAGGCATTTGTCTGCATTTACATTGTCAACATCGTTCTCAAAAATATGAAACAGAAACATCTAGATATGTTATAGAGGAAATGATTCTTTCATGTCGTATAAAAACCAATGCAGAATAGTACATAGCGACTGAATTTGCATTGGTTTGTACACAATTTGATCAGCTATTAAGATATTCATTTAATTCTCCATCACCAGGACTAATCTAGGTGATGTTTATGCAACGATTCATATATAGTGTCTTTAAACGTAAGGTTATCGTGCCTTGTTTCGATTTACATTGCACAAAATATTCAACTAAAACTGCACTTGCTTTGGAAATCGGCCAAATGCTTTAAATCATATTAATTATCTCAAAACTTCCAATCTATACACACCAAAACGTCTTAAACTGTTCAGAAAGACAAATCATAGGTATTTTATATACAACCATAGGTATTTTATATACAGTCATAGGTATTTTATATACAATCATAGGTATTTTATATACAATCATAGGTATTTTATATACAATCATAGGTATTTTATATACAATGTTTAGTTTTTATTATAGCACTAGCACATATTTTCAGTCTACCATATTTTTCTTTCATTGAACATACACACGTAGATGAAAAGCTCCAGGGAATGCGCGTATACGTTAAATTATTATTAAGCTAGCTGTGGTTAATTATCGAGTATTTTTGTCCAATCACATACTTCAATGTTTTTACTATGTAATTCTATCATAATATGTTTATCACGCACCAGATGACTTCAACGACATCAGTCTGAGAAACAGAATCGGCCACATAACAAGCATACCGTCTGCAAGATGGCCCCAATTACACCCGAATTAAGAACAGAAAGGCTAAATACAAGCACACTGTCTGCAGGATGGTCCTAATGAATTCCGTCTTAAGAACAGAAAGGCTAAATACAAGCACATCGTCTGCAGGATGGTCCTAATGAATTCCGTCTTAAGAACAGAAAGGCTAAATACAAGCACACTGTGTGCAGGATGGTCCTAATGAATTCCGTCTTAAGAACAGAAAGGCTAAATACAAGCACACTGTGTGCAGGATGGTCCTAATGAATTCCGTCTTAAGAACAGAAAGGCTAAATACAAGCACACCGTCTGCAGGATGGTCCTAATGAATTCCGTCTTAAGAACAGAAAGGCTAAATACAAGAAGACTGCGTGCAAGATTCCATAGTGAATCTCTTCTAAAGGCAGAAATACTGCACGGAAGCATATTGTATGCAAGATGACGCCAATGACTCCGATATAGACAGCATAAAATACAGAAATAAATTTGCTACTTTAAATGTATATGTTTTCTGAGTTGACAACAATCAAATAAAAGAAACTCACCTAGATAATTTATATGGTCTTTGGGAATTATATTGAAACATTCCTGTATGCCTTATAACGATTTCATTACACATCCAAATGCACATCTCTCTCTCTGGTACATGACAGAAGCTTTTGTCTGATAAGGAGG
>JAQISU010000118.1:6692500-6722500 GCA_029339505.1 Unio delphinus
GTTTGTCAGATTCAAATTTGACATTTTAAGTTTAAGATTCATTCATTGGGAGATGACCTGTACTTTATAAATAAACACGAGGTGTTGACTTCATTTCTGACCTGGCTTCAGAGTTGTAAACAAGCTTTTAAAATGATTGGTTGATTCCAAGGACATTATGGAGCTTTGTTATAAAATTCTTTCTATTTTTAGTTGGGTCATACGGTGTGTACGAGATCTTTTGAACGTAAATTTGTTCTAAAAGATTCTAGAAGATCATGCGACTCCTTTCTTGTTTACGTAAAAACAGATATATAAATTATGTTTTGGAGCGAATTTTTTAGTAGACGTTGTGCTGTTAGAATATTAAGTTGTGTCGTTTTGAGTTATTTTAAATTACCTTGTATTGGGAATTATTTCAATTCGTTTGGATCAAGAGGATTTATTTTGTTATTTATCTGGAAAATAATTGTATTCATTGAATTTCATTACCAAGAACTGACTTCATCACGTGACATCGTCTTCCATCTTGGGTGCTTCACTAAGATTCGAACTTGGAATTATTTGGACATTTTATTACCAGGACTTTTGCAATTTCACTAGTGGATTATATTTTGAATTATTTTTGAATTAATTTTGGAATTGATTCTTAAAATCGTAAGTTTATTTTTCTTATCTGGAAAATATTTTTGCTCAATAAATTTTTTATTAAGTTTTTACAAGCTTGTTATTTTCACTCTTCCTATGTTACTGTTTATTCGAGCCTAAGCACGTAACAAAATAAAAGAGGCCTCGGGCCCATAATAGAAACTTATGTGTTATATTTACAAACTAAATGTCACAGTTTCTGCAGTAGCAGTGAAATATAAATTCTTGTCTTACTTGTACAATTATTTCTACACTTAGTTTAGAATTGTAACATGTTCACATAATTTTAGTATGATGAAGTTAAAAGAGCCTTAGCAAATAAGAAGTGTAATAATTTAGAAAGGATCAATACATCACTGCCAGCCATAAGCGAGACAAATTTTCAACGCTTGGTTTTGCATAATATATCGTTTAGATACTGTCTTCTAATAACATCATATTATGGGCAATCTTAAACTTAAAGAAATGAATCCTCTAATATACATTTCATTTCCTGAACAGTAAAAAAATCTGAATAATCATATATATTTATTATAAGGTACTAATTCTAGTCGTCCTTCCTGAAACTATGATGTTTCGGTTCTCTTCAAATCTCATTCACTTCTAATTAACAACATTATTTATATTGTTGATGATTATATCCATGCAAATTATCTCACAAAAGCTTCATCTTTGGTGTTGCAGTAATCTAACTGTATGAATTAAGGCATCTAATTATTTAATGTCTTAGGTGATAAGTATGACTTCGCCTCATTTGCTTCTTAACTCCGACATCAGATCATTTATATGCAAATAAAATAAAACTGGGATAAGCACGTTACCCTGTTTAACGTTACCCTGTTTTGCTGAACGTTACCCTGTTTTGTTGAACGTTACCCTGTTTTGTTGAACGTTACCCTGTTTAACGTTACCCTGTTTTGTTGAACGTTACCCTGTTTTGTTGAACGTTACCCTGTTTTATTGAACGTTACCCTGTTTTGTTGAACGTTACCCTGTTTAACGTTACCCTGTTTTGTTGAACGTTACCCTGTTTTGTTGAACGTTACCCTGTTTTGTTGAACGTTACCCTGTTTAACGTTACCCTGTTTTGTTGAACGTTACCCTGTTTTGTTGAACGTTACCCTGTTTAACGTTACCCTGTTTTGTTGAACGTTACCCTGTTTTGTTGAACGTTACCCTGTTTTGTTGAACGTTACCCTGTTTTAATGAAAATAAAAATAATTTGTCAAACCATCAGTACTCCTAATATAACTCTTCAAGGATGTGTATATTATCATAGCATAATTTTCATTAGAATTTGATAACATTTAGAGACGAGCCACGGTTACAGCTTACCATGACCAGCTTTGTTAAACACCTTCTTAAAATGAAAAACCAATACCATCTTCCCTTTCGTTTGGATAAGTTTTTACGGCGAGGCTTGCTTATTAAACATGTCGTAAATAGTGATATATTGCTTTCTAAAACCCGCCTGTGCTTCATTTATGACATTATTGTTATCTGCCTGCCCACGAATAAATTCTTTTGTTTTAAACTAGGGATATACCTGGATACTTATTAGAGCCATCTCTGCTTCCATTCTTATATTAGGGATATACCTGGATACTTATTAGAGCCATCTCTGCTTCCCTTCTTATATTAGGGATATACCTGGATACTTATTAGAGCCATCTCTGCTTCCATTCTTATATTAGGGATATACCTGGATACTTATTAGAGCCATCTCTGCTTCCATTCTTATATAATTGGCAAATAATGCTTTTCGCTCGTTCATTAGGAAAGTTATCAGAATTGAATATTCTCTTAAAACTAGAGTTCAAGAATGGTTAAACACTCTTACTAGTCAAATGGTACGGTATAAATTTATACGTATCTATTCCATTATTATTTTTATACATGGTACGGTATAAATGTAAACGTATCTACTCCATTATTATTTTTTTACATGGTACGGTATAATTGTATATGTATCTATTCCATTATTATTTTACATGGTACGGTATAATTGTATACGTATCTATTCCATTAATATTTTTACATGGTACGGTATAATTGTATACGTATCTATTCCATTATTATTTTTTTACTTTGTACGGTATAATTATATACGTATCTATTCCATTGTTATTTATTTTACATGGTACGGTATAAATGTGTACGTATCTATTCCATTATTATTATTTTACATGGTACGGTATACATTTATATGTATCTATTCCATTATTATTAATTTAGATGGTACGGTAAAATTTTATACGTATCTATTCCATTATTATTATTTTAAATGGCATGGTATAATTATATACGTATCTATTCCATTGTTATTTTTTTACTATTCCATTATTATTATTTTACAAGGTACGGTATAATTGTATACTTATCTATTCCATTATTATTATTTTACATGGTACGGTATAATTGTATATGTATCTATTCCATTATTATTATTTTACTATTCCATTATTATTATTTTACATGGTACGGTATAATTGTATTCTTATCTATTCCATTATTATTATTTTACATGGTATGGTATAATTATATACGTATCTATTCCATTGTTATTTTTTTTACTATTCCATTACTATTATTTTACATGGTACGGTATAATTGTATACTTATCTATTCCATTATTATTATTTTACTATTCCATTATTATTATTTTACATGGTACGGTATAATTGTATACTTATCTATTCCATTATTATTATTTTACATGGTACGGTATAATTGTATATGTATCTATTCCATTATTATTATTTTACTATTCCATTATTATTATTTTACATGGTACGGTATAATTGTATACTTATCTATTCCATTATTATTATTTTACATGGTACGGTATAAATGTAAACGTTTCTATTCCATTATTATTATTTTACATGGTACGGTATAAATGTATACGTATCTATTCCATTATTATTTTACATGGTACGGTATAATTGTATACGTATCTATTCCATTAATATTTTTACATGGTACGGTATAATTGTATATGTATCTATTCCATTATTATTATTTTATTATTCCATTATTATTTTTTTACATGGTACGGTATAATTGTATACTTATCTATTCCATTATTATTATTTTACATGGTACGGTATAAATGTAAACGTTTCTATTCCATTATTATTATTTTACATGGTACGGTATAAATGTATACGTATCTATTCCAGTATTTTTTTTACATGACTTTAAACTGTTTATGTCTATACCTTATTTTGTCATTGTCAAATTTACTTTTCACAGGGTTCTCATTTTGTAGGAACTGTTATAAACACACATGTTAAACAGTTTCTGAGATATTATCTGTGCTCTTTGTAAAGGTGGTCTTTGTCAAATATCTCCTGACTGAACGTAGGTCTGTTTTGTACTTTATTTCTTCTCGCTTTAACATATCTGATCTAAAACGTTTCTTGAATTCTCTGTAATCTCTCAGCTAAGTCCTGCAGCTAGTCTGCCAGTAATCGTACCATTTTTCATGTTCTGATTTTTCACATCATCTGTCCTATGATGGTGGCTGCATCTGCGTTTTAGATTGGAATTCACTTTTTGTATCCTTACTAATAGTAAAGATACAAATTTTTCACATCATCTGTCCTATGATGGTGGCTGCATCTGCGTTTTAGATTGGAATTCACTTTTTGTATCCTTACTAATAGTAAAGATACAAATAAGTATTTTACGTGATACGTCTTTTACAGGTTTCCCATAATATTCTGCAACTATGTCAGGAGACATTCTTCACAATATATTTTATCAGTTTGATGGAGAATCGTGTGCAAGAAGGCTGAAAGAGTTCTTTTCAGGAAGGAAGTATAACGTCCAATTCAATCTCCACGAACTGCAAAATGCATATAGCACAACCCCATGCAACGTAGGTGTCTCCATATTGCTATTTACACCTCATTCGCATGCCTTCATCGTGTCTCAAAAACATGCAGACCTCAATGCAATATTCCCCAATCCTGAATTGTCGGCTGTTCTCATATTTGGTGTGGAGAAGACCAAGGCTGAAATTTCGACGTTTTTGTCATCTCGGATAACGGACTTTCACAAATGGAAAATTCTGGAATACCGGGATGGTGGCTCTTTTAATGCACTCGACAAAGACATCATGATGCTTGTAGAAAGGTCAGAAGGATATCTACTATCTCCATCTCTGCAAAGGTTTAGGGTCTGGAATTGCGAAAGAGTCAAGGTACAATGTGTTTAATGTATCCTTGTGGAATTTCAAACCTCCAGAAATTAAAAATGTAATCAGGAATACACAACACAGAAGATTGCAATAGTTTATAATAACGACCCATGTAAGAAATATTGTATAGATGAAATTTGAATACATTAGTAGCTTAATCCTTTACTTTGTATCTTGGTATGATTGTAGAATGTTCATTTGAGTCAATAATTTACTACGGTTATCTTATACTTACAATGTTCTACATACTAAGAAAAGTTTCATTTTCGTTCGCTCCTGTTTTTATAGCTATTGGTAACGCGTTGGCTTCTTACAGATTTCAATATTTAATATGTGGAGTTTTCTTCGATTCAGTTTAGTTAATTAATATGTTGTGTACGTTCCTAATCTCTTTTTTACTTGGCAATATAGTATATGGTTAGACTGTTGTAGTCATAGAAGTTATATATTCATCTGAGAGAAAACAAAATCAGTGGTGATAATATTAATCTTTTCCACAGTCAGACGAAGGGGTGCTTTTAATTTTCACCAAACCTGTTGAGAATGATCCCCAAGTCAAGGTCATTCAGGAGTGGGACAGTCGAGAACAAATGGCTCAACGCTTGAATTCTATGATATACAGCTTCACTGTTGGAGGTATTTTGAAATGTGAAAAGTGTAGGATCTTTTTATGAAAATCTCCATTTATTGCTTTTAAGAACTGATCAAAGCTTCTAATCTTTTGAATCCTTCGGTTACATTATATTATCCAAAAGATATAAATAACTTCACAAACATTCACGTTTTAATGCTGTCTTAAAACAAAACACATTTTAGTTACACAATCGCGGTCTTCAGGTTTTGCAATGTTCATTACTAACAATGACACATAACAAAGGATTCATATATTAAAAAAACAAAATCAATACATTTTACCATTTAAAATGGACAACGTTTAAAAACTGCAGCTTTTGTTTTCTTTTTAACAATGAACATAAAATTTTGCAGATGTAGAGCCTGGCGAAAAAAATATTGAGGTCTTAGTGAATGGCGCTTCCTTTGGAAGATGCACTCTGCACGTACCCTGCGTGAAATCCAAGATGGAGGAGCTTTCTGAACTTTTATATGACATCGTCAACCCCATCGAACTTCTCTGTCAGTGCCTTCATGTTGTGCCGTCTACCCGTGAGAATCTAGATCTAACGCTTCAAGAATTGGTGTGCAATAACACCAGCTCAGTCAGCCACATCTTTGAAAAATTAAACTGGGAGAGATTTGGAGGTAATGTGTGATTACGATATGATTGTGAGTAACTCAGTTTGTACACCCTGTACACTTATTAACTTTAATGAGAAGATATGCAGCGAAATGTATTTGCCGGACACATGTATAACTATTTATCTACTTACAATGACATCAAAAAGAGCTTTAATAGCAAATAAATGATAGGTAAGCAAACAAAGATTGTAAAAGGATACGACAATTTTCGACAGCCAACATACTAGCGCCTGTTATTGAACACTGTAATCTTAGTAGTAGTTGTAGTAGTAGCAGTAGTGATGGTGCTGCATCTAGGGTAACTATAAGTATCCCATAATCATCCTGGCAAATAGTTTTCTAGCTTTTAAATATAAAATACAACGTTGAACATTTCCAAGATTACGCAAGTTAGATTAAGATTATTTAAGTTAGATTAAGATTATTAAGTTAGATTAAGATTATATAAGTTAGATTAAGATTATGTAAGTTAGATTAAGATTATGTAAGTTAGATTAAGATTATGTAAGTTAGATTAAGATTATGTTAGTTAGATTAAGAGTATGTGAGTTAGATTAAGATTATGTAAGTTAGATTAAGAGTATGTAAGTTAGATTAAGAGTATGTAAGTTAGATTAAGATTATTTAAGTTAGATTAAGAGTATGTAAGTTAGATTAAGAGTATGTGAGTTAGATTAAGAGTATGTAAGTTAGATTAAGAGTATGTAAGTTAGATTAAGAGTATGTAAGTTAGATTAAAATTATTTAAGTTAGATTAAGAGTATGTAAGTTGGATTAAGATTATCAAGTTAGATTAAGAGTATGTAAGTTAGATTAAAAGTATGTAAGTTAGATTAAGAGTACGTAAGTTAGATTAAGATAATATAAGTTAGATTAAGATTATATAAGTTAGATTAAGATTATGTAAGTTAGATTAAGATAATGTAAGTTAGATTAAGATTATGTAAGTTAGATTAAGAGTATGTAAGTTAGATTAAGATTATTTAAGTTAGATTAAGCTTATGTAAGTTAGATTAAGCTTATGTAAGTTAGATTAAGCTTATGTAAGTTAGATTAAGCTTATGTAAGTTAGATTAAGCTTATGTAAGTTAGATTAAGAGTATGTAAATTAAATTAAGAGTATGTAAGTTAGATTAAGAGTATGTAAGTTAGATTAAGAGTAAGTTAGATTAAGAGTATGTAAGTTAGATTAAGAGTATGTAAGTTAGCTAAAGAGTATGTAAGTTAGATTAAAAGTATGTAAGTTAGATTAAGAGTATGTAAGTTAGATTAGGAGTATGTAAGTTAGATTAAGAGTATGTAAAATAGATTAAGAGTATGCAAGTTAGATTAAGATTATGTAAGTTAGATTAAGAGTATGTAAGTTAGATTAAGATGATGTAACATAGATTAAGCTTATGTAAGTTAGATTAAGATTATGTAAGTTAGATTAAGATTATGTAAGTTAGATTAAGATTATGTAAGTTAGATTAACAGTATGTAAGTTAGATTAAGAGTATGTAAATTAGATTAAGAGTATGCAAGTTAGATTAAGATTATGTAAGTTAGATTAAGAGTATTTAAGTTAGATTAAGATTATGTAAGTTATATTAAGAGTATGTAAGTTAGATTAAGATGATGTAACATAGATTAAGCTTATGTAAGTTAGATCAAGATTATGTAAGTTAGATTAAGATTATGTAAGTTAGATTAAGCTTATGTAAGTTAGATTAAGAGTATGTAAGTTAGATCAAGAGTATGTAAGTTAGATTAAGAGTAAGTTAGATTAAGAGTATGTAAGTTAGATTAAGAGTATGTAAGTTAGATTAAGAGTATGTAAGTTAGATTAAGAGTATGTAAGTCAGGTTACGATTATGTAAGTCAGATTAAGCTTATGTAAGTTAGATTAAGAGTATGAAAGTTAGATTAATAGTATGCAAGTTAGATTAAGAGTATGCAAGTTAGATTAACAGTATGCAAGTTAGATTAAGATTATGCAAGTTAGATTAAGCTTATGTAAGCTAGATTAAGATTATGTAAGTTAGATTAAGATTATGTAAAATAGATTAAGAGTATGTAAAATAGATTAAGAGTATGTAAAATAGATTAAGAGTATGTAAGTTAGATTAAGAGTATGTAAGTTAGATTAAGAGTATGTAAGTTTGATTAAGAGTATGTAAGTTAGATTAAGAGTATGTAAGTTAGATTAAGCTTATGTAAGTTAGATTAAGCTTATGTAAGTTAGATTAAGATTATGTAAGTTAGATTAAGATTATGTAAATTAGATTAAGAGTATGTAAGTTAGATTAAGATTATGTAAGTTAGATTAAGAGTATGTAAGTTAGATTAAGAGTATGTAAGTTAGATTAAGATTATGTAAAATAGATTAAGATTTATGTAAGTTAGATTAAGAGTATTTAAAGTTAGATTAAGCTTATGTAAGTTAGATTAAGAGTAGGTAAGTTAGATTAAGAGTACGTAAGTTAGATTAAGATTATGTAAGTTAGATTACGATTATGTAAGTTAGATTAAAATTATGTAAGTTAGATTAAGAGTATGTAAGTTAGATTAAGCTTATGTAAGTTAGATTAAGAGTATGTAAGTTAGATTAAGAGTATGTAAGTTAGATTAAGAGTATGTAAGTTAGATTAAGGGTATGTAAGTTAGATTAAGGGTATGTAAGTTAGATTAAGAGTATGTAAGTTAGATTAAGAGTATGTAAGTTAGATTAAGGGTATGTAAGTTAGATTAAGGGTATGTAAGTTAGATTAAGGGTATGTAAGTTAGATTAAGAGTATGTAAGTTAGATTAAGAGTATGTTTTGTGTTTTTTTAAGGTTTAACGCCATTTTTCAGCACAATATAGGCTATACATGGCGGCCAGTATCAATGGTGGAGGAAGAACCCGGACAACCCCCGGAAAGAACCACCGACCCACGAGAAGCTACTGGCAAGCTTTCTCACATAACTACATATGCCGAATCTTAGACTCGAACACACGCAGACAGAGGTGAGATGGCAGTGGTCCGTAACGGACAGCGCTTTAGTAAGAGTATGCAAGTTATATTAAGAGTATGTAAGTTAGATTAAGAGTATGTAAGTTAGATTAAGAGTATGTAAGTTAGATTAAGAGTATGTAAGCTAGATTAAAAGTATGTAAGCTAGATTAATATTATGTAAGTTAGATTAAGATTATGTAAGTCAGATTAAGATTATGTAAGTCAGATTAAGATTATGTAAGTCATATTAAGATTATGTAAGTCAGATTAAGATTATGTAAGTCAGATTAAGATTATGTAAGTCAGATTACGATTATGTAAGTCAGATTAAGATTATGTAAGTCAGATTAAGATTATGTAAGTTAGATTAAGATTATGAAGTTAGATTAAAATTATGAAGTTAGATTAAGATTATGAAGTTAGATTAAGATTATTAAGTTAGATTAAGATTATTAAGTTAGATTAAGATTATTAAGTTAGATTAAGATTATTAAGTTAGATTAAAATTATTAAGTTAGATTAAGATTATGTAAGTTAGTTTAAGATTATGAAAATCAGATTATCCAGTAGGAACTCTTAGACAATGCAAAATCAGAGGAAGAGATCAAATTCGCAGATTCAAACCAGAAAAATAAAAATACCTGTCCAATTGATACTTTATCAAGTAATGGGTTTTTTAGTACATTAGCCATGTTATTAACCTAATACATATTCAATTATTTGAGAAAAAAAAATCATACTGGCTATTTTTCAAAGATTCGTCTACAGCAACAATAACTTCAATTTTATTATTTTAAAAATATTTTATTATTTTCTGCTGACAATCCATTCAACCATACAGAAATAGTTTTCTTGCCGGTTGTAAGCAATCTATTTCTAATTGATATAATAACCGATTGCATGACTGGGTTACACAAAATAAATTTCTGGGAGACGAACAGGCTGGCTTCAGGTTTAAATAATCTACAACTGAGAACATGTTCATCCTATACTCATTTTTAAGCAAAGGTCTGAGGAAAGTACGATGGAGATTTTACAAATTTGAAAACGTATCTTATCGAGTACAGAGACACAGTTTGTACCATACAAGTTTACATTATAATACGTATCTAAATGTCAAGATTTATTTTAAAAAAATCTATAAAGATGTGAATGCTTGACTAGGTCGAACCGCAGGAGTCTGGCGTTTTATCAATAAAGTACCGGCGAAATGTCTGACAAAATGAAATACCCTTAACAATTCTACCAGTTTCTACCCTGCAGTAAATATCCGTTGGTGTCTAATAATTGTACCGAACACGGCGCAGAATCTGTGTTTTTAAAGTTACCGGATCCAGCAACAGTCGTAAATATGTGACGTCATCAACCGTTATTTCTACTATCAGAACTTTGAATATATATTTCTGTTCTGTAAATTTAAATAAAATTATAAAATGATACAATCTGAAATAAAAAGCAAGATGAACATTTTATCTTGAGAAATTACTTTCATCATGTTATTCAGCATATTTGCTGCAGGGTAAAAACTGGTAGAATGGGCTACTTCCGTCAGGTAATCAGCCTACATTGGCTAATGTGACCGTTCTTGTGAAAAAAAAAGGTTAATTCGCGGGTTGGATTCAGGACATGGTCATTTAAGAGCTATGCGTTGGTAAGTAACTGTCTTTTGAATGCATATGTGTAGAGTTTTAGTCTTCTTGCGATTCTGAAGCGATAAAAGAATCGTGGGAAAATGTCGAATCGAGCGAAGGGTTGTGTTCACGCTTGCATTCCTTGTGTTTATATATATATATATATATATATATATATATATATATATATATATATATATATATATATATATATATATATATATATTATTGTTAAGGGTATTTCATTTTGTCAGACATTTCGCCGTACTTTATTGATAAAACGTCAGACACCTGTGGTCGAACTATTGTTTGAGCAATGTTTCTGACTGTCCAGCTGGAATACTCAACGATAAATTGTATCTCCATTACATTTCGCTTTGTTTCTAAAAAAAATCTTCCATGTACGATGACATTATCGTCTAGGTAGATATCACGAGGAACAAAAACCTTCTTTTATGGTTGTGTGCCGAAAATTGAATAACTTCTCTACACTCTTTCAACTATAATAAAGTAAAATATATTGAAAACTGTCGATGGAGAAAAGTTACTAGGGTTGAACATAATTTGCAGTTGAAACATGCAAACAATACATTGGCTGCTGCATTTTCTCCAACATTCTTGGGACATGTGTCAGAAAACTCGGGTATATCAATCAGCAAGTGATGTGCTCACAATGTAAGTTAGTTTATTTACATTTGGAAAATTATCTGTATAGACCATGTGTATATACCATGCAAACACCAACCTACGCTTTGCAGACGACACTGGTGGGCTGGCAGGAAAGGAAGACGAGCCTGACAACTTAGTGAAGAACCTGGGTGAAACATCATCCAGATTTGACATGGATATAAGCGCCGAGAAGAAAAGTTGATGACAAATAGTGGCAAACAAATCTCAACCGATTTGTCCGAGGACAGGAGCTGCAAACAGTGGGCCAGTTCAAATATCTTGATTCCAAAATCACCGAAGTAGGATCAAGAGCAGGAATTTTGTCACGAGCAGCACAAACAATGCCAGCTATGCCAAAGCTAAGACCCATCTGGAGAGACAAGAATATTTGTCTGACAATTAAATCAGACTACTGAGCGCACTCAATCTTTTTGTGTTGATGTGAGGCTTGGACCCTGACAGCAGAACTGCAACGAAGATTCCAGGCACTTGAAATGAGATGATACAAAACCATCCTTGTCATCTCTCACATGGACCACATCACAAATAATAAAGTGCGTAACACCATCAGGCACAAAGTAGGCCATTATGAAGACCTCCTTACCAGTTGTCAAATAGAGAAAGCTTTAATGGCTAGGCCATGTCACTACAGCCAACAGTTTATCGACAACAGTACTGCAGGGCAGCATCCAGCGGTAGAAGGTTAGGTAGACAGAGAAATAAGTGGACTAAAAACATCACATGATGGACCAGGAAACGTTTGGATGAGACACAAGCATCGACACATGGTCGAGACAAGTGAAGGGAACTTGTCAGATGATCAGCAGCGTGTTGGCTCAACGAAAACACTAGGTCAAGAGACTAACGATTATGATGACCATACTTCACATATCTGATGCGAATGTTTCCAACACAAACATCTACACTCCTACTCATTTGTTTTAGGTAGGTGTATGTGTAAAGCATTGAACATTATAGACAATGTCATGAAACCCTGTCTTGGCAGGTATCTAGGTATGTATTGAACGTGACAGCTATAAAAACCCAATCCTCGCTACAACGCTAATTAGGAATACAGTAAAAGTGAATATTCATGGATTACAGAGTCGATTATTATTATTATTATTATTATTATTATTATTATTATTATTATTATTATTATTATTTAGAGTCCTATTCAAATTATGAACTCCCAACACTCCTACATTTTGGTGCTAAGTATGGGCTCAGACGTTTCTGCATGGAACTTCTACGACATCCTGGCGGGATCCACGCCCAGAAAATGAAAAATAAAGATGGTCTGCGCCCGGACCAGATAGCACAGAAGGAAAGATTTGATGACTTGGCCATGGTAAGATCATTACAAGTTTCAAACCCTGCGTATAGATATTTTTTTATTTAGTGACGCAATACACGTATCGTAATCTTAATTACACCTCACACAATAATAAATTACACTTCAATTGCCGTTTATCATCAAACCTAAGTCAATCTGCAAACATCAAAGATCAGGATCCGCCGTCGCATAATGGGCCTGCGCCTTATGGTTTGACTTGTTTGTTCTACTGATTATTCCATGCAAACTGCACAGACGCAGATCTGCCGGTTCATTATGTGCATGAAGATTCATGTCTGCACTGTTTGCGGTGAAACAGGTGTTATATACAAGTATAGGCGGTATTTCTAAGATGGCTTTGCTTTAATTGTGTTTCAAAGCTATTGACTGAGTTGTATTTCACGTTTATCTTGCGAACGGAAACGTACTTGTGACAAAAAAATATGAGAAAAGTGTGTTATAGACAGTGATAACTAGGACATTGTTCAGCGTTATTGGATTAGACTCCTGGTAAGAGCAGACTCAGAAAAAGATAGATTAATGTCTAGTGATAGTCTATAAATACCATCTATATTCGACTTAAACATATTTTATTCCAAAAATCAAAGTGCAAATGGATACAATCTGTATATATCTTTTTATATCTTTTTTAAAATGATGATGCTAAGTATTTTTGGTTATCGCAAATTACAGTGCCACACCATTCACAATAGAATACGAAAGAGGTATAATATACGTAATGCAACATCAATGAAAAATACAGTGTAAATGAGATAAAACTATTCGTAATGCGACCTCGTTGAAACATACATTGCAAAAGAGGTAAACATATTTGTACTGCCACATCATTGAAACATTCAGTGCAAAAGAGGTAAAATATACGTAATGCAACATCATTGAAAAATACTTGAGACCTGTTTTCACAGAGAGCCGTTATAGTGTTTGTTTTCATGTTTACTATTATCAAATTACAGAACTGAGAATATTACAACTTAAAGTTATTCTCAAAGTTACATATTCCAAGAGGTGCAAGATAATGAAGTCTTAACAGTGCAAGATTATACCCTGTAGATGCCATTAGGCAGTTGAAATCGTTTGGCCACCCTCACAAATGTTCTCATCTCAGTACAAATTTGATCCGTTGTCATGGGGCCCCTAAAAGGCATGGGGCCGATAGGCCGGTGCCTACTCTGCCTGTTTGGTAATCCGGCACTGGATCTTAAGTATCCCACTGTTTTTCCAACTAAATATCTCTCTGACTCTCTAACTAGCTGTCCAGCGATTATCCAGCTAGCAAGCAATCTGCATATCCAGCTGACTATTAAACTAACTATCCAACAGCATAAATGGGCATACATTCCTTCCATCTAACAAATATAATTAAGCATTACAGCATTCGTGTCTAAGCGCACAGTTCCACCACAACAAGATAAATGTATAAACTCTGATCAACGCCATTTCCAAAACTTACTAGAAGGGATATTGAGAACTATAATGACGAATATTGTCCCATATGATTTTTAATGTTATAAAGGAAACGATAATTATCATGTTTCTTTTCCTTTCCAATCAAGGATCTTCGCACTGGCATGAATGGTAAGTTCTTTTATTGTTTAATTTCGGTAATAATGTTGTTTGATGTGATACTTCGTGAAAACGTTCCATACCGATAACACCATGATGCTAATAAAATTTGCATATTTCGTACTACAATAGACAATACAAATAATAATAATAATAATAATAATAATAATAATAATAATAATAATAATAATGATAATAATAATAATAATAATAATAATAATAATAATGATAATAATAATACAAATAATAATAATAATGATAATAATAATAATGATAATAATAATAATAATAATAATAATAATAATAATGATAACGACGATGAAAATGGTGATAATGATAAAGACAGACATTTCAAGGGATGTGTTGTGTTAATTTGTTGTAAGACAAAGTCACAATTATATATACTGTAAAAGTCAAAGACAAATCATCCTAAGAAAGAAATCTACCTTTAAAATATTTTGAGTGCAATAAGACTCATCGGAATCGTTTTTTTTTTTAAGTAAGTACCTAGATCACAAGTTTGCTTATGTTACCTGATTGCAGGCGTCTGGGAACCTGTTGATGCAAAGCAAACGAATCACCTATCATGCCTGTTAATACTCATTTCTCTGCTAGGTGACGGAAAACGCCGCGTCCTTGCAAAAAACTTTGCATTGCATAATGTTTTTTTAAAATCACTCTTGAATCTGCTCACCTCGCATAACATGACGATTTAAAAGCATACTCTAAGCAGCGAAGGAAACAAACATTTTGCTGGAAAGAAAATGAAAAATAACGCCAAACAGTTAGCTCATTTTTGTTTCTTTATCTTTTGACGTTAATGTTTCTTAAAATTTTCAGGTCGCACCCTTTCTGGTGCTGTAATGTGTGAATAACCTAATCATTGTTATAATCATTATCATATTAATAATATGACGCCAGCTATGTAATCTTAAACAATTAGATTAGCTCGAAAGCGACTAGAGGCAATTATGAAATAAATATCTTCCAATCCGTGATTCTGTCAGATAAAATTACAAGCTGCCATAGCGACTGGTAAAATAGCGGAAAGAACTTGGAAAACAAAAAGGCTTAAATAAGATCGTCCAACTGAACAACAAAGCAGAAATATTTGAGCAAGCTTGTGCTGAAATAGGTGATATAAAAGGCCATCCAACACGTTCGAAATTATAACCAATATCAGCAAAATAGAATTAAATTGCTTTATATATTTACTGAAAGAAGTATTGCTGAAATAAACAAAAACGAACCCCGAAAAGTTTAGCTGAATTCGCTGCTGTGAGGTAGTTACAGAGAAAGATATGTAAAACCCCTAATATGCGAATAACTTTGTTGATTGAGAAATCTTGTACAAATGGATATTTCAAATGAAGAAAAAACAGGTCAAGCCAGATGTTTTGATGTTGATTATGATCTAGATTATTATTTTTTATTACTACAACAATGACCACAACTGCAATTTCAAACACAACTTTCTGAACAAATAATGCAATCTCTTCATAAACGAAAACTACAGTCTCCTAACAACCTCCTCAACCACAGTCTCCTAACAACCTCCTCAAAACAACAGTCTCATAACAACCTCCTCAACCAGTCTCCTAACAACCTCCTCATCCAGTCTCCTAACAACCTCCTCAAAATCAGCAGCTTGATGAGATTAAAACTAAATTTAAATATGAGGTTATTAAACATGTTCTTAATCATTCAAAAAAATCATTAGTTGCTGGGGCATGATATGAAGTAAGAAGTGATTTTTAAACCCTGGATATGCTGACAAAATTGATCGAGATACCTGGATTTCAAACATATATACTATTTTAAAAATGAACTAACCGATAATGATGGTCAAGAATATATTTTATTTATATAAAGAAAAGTGGATAAAAGGCAAAGGTGTCTGAGCAAGTAACTCCACCACTACCAAAAAATAAATATTTATTCCTGGAGATATTTATAAAATAAATCAACAGCATATACTAAATCAGTGTAACTACGAAATATGACAATAAAGCTGAGTATATCAATATCAATCCAATGACAATTGTGATATCTCGCTTTTAAAGGTAAGGATCACGAAGATATTCCAGATTGTATGATTGTCAGCAACAATAAGAATGATCTTTTTAAGTGGTATTTCTGCTCCAGGATGTGGTCGTATCTTTTGTCCTAACAACATTAATACTGATCTTGAACGACTAGAAATTCTGATTGGCGGAAACGTGCTGGAAATAATATTTTCCAGAAATTATTAAAGAAGCAGCTGATATTTGTCAACGATTTTTTTACAGGAGGTATCATGAATATTATTGTTTATCGGTCTCGTATTGATGAAATAGTTGACGATTATCACTGTGAATAAATAAATAAATAAATAAATAAATAAATAAATAAATAAGATGATCATACGTAACGCTCAACGTGGACCGATAATGGTTAGGGTGATACATTTGCAATTACCGATATACAAAGCGATTTACGTTGATGGACTTGGTGATGTTGTTCATGGTCTATTTAGAAGGATAGCCACAAAAGCAATACCGATTGCGAAAGAATTTGAAATGAAAGCTATTGACGTTATTCGTGCTAAAGGAATTGACATTGTTCGTGCTAAAGGTATTGACGTTGTTCGTGCTAAAGGTATTGATGATGTTCGTGCTAAAGGTATTGACGTCGTTCGTGCTAAAGGTATTGACATTGTTCGTGCTAAAGGTATTGACGTTGTTCGTGCTAAAGGTATTGATGTTGTTCGTGCTAAAGGTATTGACGTTTTTCGTGCTAAAGCTATTGACGTTGTTCGTGCCAAAGGTATTGACGTTGTTCGTGCTAAAGGTATTAATGTTGTTCGTGCAAAAGGTATTGACGTTCTTCGTGCAAAAGGTATTGACGTTGTTCGTGCTAAAGGTATTGACGTTGTTCGTGCTAAAGGTATTGATGTTCGTGCTAAAGCTATTGACGTTGTTCGTGCTAAAGCTATTGACGTTGTTCGTGCTAAAGCTATTGACGTTGTTCGTGCTAAAGGTATTGACGTTGTTCGTGCTTAAGGTATTGATGTTGTTAGTAATGTTGCCCGTAAAACATTTTAATCAATTAACAATAGACTAGGACGAATAATATAACGAAAACCTCGACCAGTAAAATAATCCAGCTCAGAAGATCTACTTGGAAATGTTGGTAAACAAATATATCACGTTGCAAATAAAAAAAAATAGCCGATTTGGTTAATGAAGCAGAACAAAATACAAATGAAAATGTAATAGCTCAAACATCCGTTAACTAGCTCTCGTAGCATCGTTAGATTCATCATAGAAATAAATCTAAGAAATGGTGCATATTATAGTAATGAAAAATATCATCAAAATAACACTTAAGAAAATTAAAATCAAATTGTATCTATGACTTTGCGTCTGTTATTCAAAAATATGCAAGAGTAATGGGGAATTAAAGAAACCAATAATTGAAACAATACAACATTTTAATCAAGTTGTATCAGAAATTGAGACTGTTAATCAAGGTACGGGCCTGCTGTCAAATCAGGGTAGAGTAAGTAGTAGCGGAAACAAAATAATTTTAAAGTAATTATTTGCCGCAAAGATATAATACATTTTGTAACTCCTGAATTTAAAATGAAACAACTAAAAAAATCACTCAACGATCATTATCATTAAACATTTTCCATAGATCGTTGAGTCATGCAGAAAAATCACCACCGGCATGTATTCTCAAGTATAACAATGATCCATACAGTCGTCAAATTTCACAAGGAAATTTAACTATAACATCAACAATTGCATTCAGTCCTGTATGTAATGCAACTGATGTCAGCTGTCAAATAGATGTAGAAAGATTCATTCAGACTCATATGGTTATTTACTTTATACATTTACACCTCAGATACCTCTTGGTTTTTTTCATTGTTAAAAATAAATCCCATTAATCCTCTTTATGTACGATGTCATAATCAATTGTTATCAAGGATACATTTCAAACTTCCTGAACTGTGCGGACACTTGCTTGATTTAAGAATACTTTTGTCAATAAATATGTACGTAAAATCTGAACGACTTTTAATCATAAAGATATTTTAGATATTTCGGCGTTTAATCAATGGCATGTTATACAATGTACCAACACATAATGGATTTTATACACATCAAAGAAGTATGTGAAAACGCCGTAAGAACACTATTTACACTACCCCAAGTCTAGGCAGAACGAAGAATATTTGTTGACGCAGGAACAATTAAATGAACTGCAGACTAAGAATAGGGCGCGATATCGTGTAGGTCTTGATAAAATCTTTGATTAATAATAGGTCACGATATCGTGTATGTCTGGATAAAGGTTCGGTTAACAAATAGCAGCTACTTTTAGATAATAATGATTTAAATACTCACACATTACAGCAGCAGGAAGGGTGCAACCTCAATGCAACGTCTGGGTGGGTAAACAAAACATGCATACACATTTTAACAAATACTTACGACAACAGATAAAGTAACAAATATGAGCAAACCCAATTAGAGAACTCTCGGTCAGTTAGAGGCTTAGTTTTGAAGTTTTATTTTTATTTTTTGTATGAACCTTTTTTGTTTAATGGCATTCCAGTCAAAGGTTTGTTCGCCTTTTCTGCTGTGCACTAAATATTATAAATCCTAATATATTTCGCTTTAGTGTTCTTGCTTAATTAATTATTTGCTTAAATACAGACGAGGACACTAATAAAACACCTGTGTGGTAACTGAGATCAAAACGAAAGTTAAGATAACATGGTGCATGATGATCTGTGCATTAACATTTTAAAAAAACACCTGTGTCTGTATGATTCACTCAAGTGAAATAAAGTTAACTTATTCTAATCAGTTAGTTTTGCTTACTAAATTAGAATTTTTGTTTCTTCAAGACAAACGAAAATCTATGTGGTAAAGTTTAATATTGTCAGGCTATACCTGTCACTGTAACTAATGTATTAAACCTTAGATTTCACAGTTTTAACAAAATATTTCATTATGATAAGAATATGAGTAGACATTAATATTTTAAGCTACCATCGTTATCATTGAAAATGTCATGACACAGTTTGGTCATAAATTAATGTTAGTTTAATGACTTTCTCACTTTTCCAGAGACTAAAAATATGGAAACATTGCAGTCGCCGCTTCGTAGAATAAAAGGAAAAGGTATGGAACTTTTATGAATTTTTTGTTGCAGTTGTTGTTATTGTTGTTCGTTTAGCGGCACGTTAATACCTTTAGGTATTTTATGTAGAAGAAATGAGAACTATGTATACAATGTAGACGAAATGAGAACTAGGTATACAATGTAGACGAAATGAGAACTAGTATTTTTTCAAAGGACAAGCTGAGACAACTGACCAGGACTGAAGATTATAAAATACGTTTCTAATCATTGCTATTAAAAGAAATCTCATATTTCTCTAATATATTTCTACTATTAAATATGATTTAAAAATGGATCCCTTATAAACTGACTATCCCAATGACCCTAATAAAGACAATACCACAAAATAATAAATCGTTCATAACTGAACCCAACATCGAAATAAAGAAAGAAACATATATATGGACCAGCAGGAACGGGAACAAACTATTCGAGCGAGAAAGATAATCTATCCACCATCTTGAAACGTATCCTGACTCATATTTAAGAGATGAAGAAAAACACGTATCTTCTCATCTCTTGCAGGTAGTCCTTACTTAGAAACGTTCCAACACTTCCAATATGATTCACCCATCTTTTTAAAACCAAAACAATCACAAAGAACAGTGCACTGGAGCTAGAGTTTTAAACAGAATATTGAAATGTGTCCGTAAATCAGATTACCAATTTATCACATAGCCCGGTCCTGAATTGTGCAGCTTGTCTGTAAATCAGATTACCGGTATATCATATAGCCTGGTCCTGACCAATCGTATGTATTATACGAATAAATTCATTGAAGGACAAGTTAAGTGTGATAAACAGTTACACATATTATATATTATAATTCATCAGATGGTTCTGTATTTAATTAAATGTTTTTATTACTGAAGGCGAATTATCAGTAATTTCCTTGTTTTTTAATGAACTGTTTCAGTACAAGAACAAAATGATCAGCTAAGTCCTCATTTTAATCAACTGTTTTTAAACAGGATCAAATATAGCAGTATCGTCCACATTTTTACTGAACTGTTTTTAAACAGGGACAAATATTTCAGTATCGTACCCATTTTTACTGAACTGTTTTTAAACAGGGACAAATATATCAGTATTGTCTTTATGTTAAATCA
The DNA here is from genome assembly GCA_029339505.1 of Unio delphinus. Classification (NCBI taxonomy): domain Eukaryota; kingdom Metazoa; phylum Mollusca; class Bivalvia; order Unionida; family Unionidae; genus Unio; species Unio delphinus. The sequence continues at coordinate 6,713,073 of JAQISU010000118.1, forward strand.
ACTGTTTTCAAACAAAGACATATTTCAGTATCGTCCTCATTTTTTATCAACGGTTTTCAAAAAGGACAAATGTATAAGAATAGTCTCGTGCTTAATCAAATGTCTTCAAACAGGGACAACTATATCAGTATCGTTCTCGTGTTTAATCAACTGTTTTAAAAGAAGGACACATATATCAGTATCGCTCTCATGTTTAATAAACTGTTTTAAAACAGGGACAAATATTTCAGTATCGTTCTCGTGTTTAATCAACTGTTTGCAAACAGGGACACGTATTCGAGTATTGTCCTCGTATTAAATCAACTGTTTTCAAACAGGGACAACTATTTCAGTATCATCACGCTTTAATGCAAATCTAGTTGTTATTTGAAATGTGAAAATATAAATTTGAAATTAAACTGAAGTCGTGAAAAGTAAAACTTTTCACACTTTCTCAAACCAGAATCTGCTTACATGTCAGCATATCTTTGTGAATGTGTGTATTTGTGTATGCGTTCGTAGCTATACGAGAGATATGAGAGATATATTCAGCTTTATGCTGTTAGGATGTCTTATTTTCGTTAGTATGTCTTATTTTCGTTTATTTTAAGTATGAGTTTGCCAGGAGAAAAAAATCTTGTCAGTAAAGCTATGTTAAATCTCCAAGCAAATCCTCCAAACGATTGACTGTTGAAATATTGGAGATAAAAATGAAACAAAAATGAAACAAGGCTGTTGTTTATGAGCCCTTAACATTAAAACGAAACATCCTTTTCAATATTCATAGTATAATGGGACTGAGAATCCTTTTCAATATTCATAGTATAATGGGACTGAGAATTTGTGCCGACATCGAGATTGCTTATATCATTAGGCCTTGGAAACCTACTAACACATGCGAGAAAGTTGTATTTATTTGCCCCATAGAAAGAAAGTATATTTATTTGCCCCATAGAAAGAAAGTATATTTATTTGCCCCATAGAAAGAAAGTATATTTATTTGCCCCATAGAAAGAAAGTATATTTATGCCCGTTTTACAGAGCAACCTTTTCTTCGACTCAAAATTGTAGCTCTTACAAACAATAAACATTTCACAACAACTGACCCTTGACCCGTCTATCAATATCGGCCGCCAAAAAGACAATATTCAATATAACTAGTATTGGATACATGCTTTTTGCTGGTAATTTACATAACATTGTATCGACTGTTCTCATGTGGTATACAGCATACATCTTGGCCGTGAAACTAGGAAGTGATTTTCTGTTGAATAAAGTTATTTTAGCCCGATAAAATGTCTGCGTGTTAACAAGGAAGTACTATTTAAGAATTAATATTATCCAGTCCCTATAAATAGTCGCATCTTAAGAAGAGCCATTTTGGAATAGATCATTCATAGCTTGCATAAAATTTAAAGACTAAGTTAGATTCGTATATTGTATGTTATATACAAAGTAAATTCTACAGAAACCAAAAACAATTGTTCTATGTGATAAAGTAGTTTCTAGATAAAGACGATTATCATAGCAAAGATATCGACATGGTAAGAATGACATGTATTCACAAACGTGACGCATAATCAAGCCTTATGTGATTCTTTGTATTTCTTAAATGTTTTAATACAGCATCAAACTCATCTGCAATATCCTCATTTCATACAAATCTCATTGTTATTCAAAATGTTATAAAATACATCTAAAATCAATGGACCTGTTAAAATAATGAAAACGTTCCGCATTTTTCAGCACCTATATACGTCCATACACCACAGTCGCCTTTTGGAGGGGAAGCAAATGTTGCGAAACATACCCATTCGTACCATGGAGTGGAAAGAAATGGTATATAACTCTAAATCCAGCTTCTTTTGACTGATCTAGCTATTATATAGCCGTTTGTTTTCAGGCTATGCTAATGTTGAGTAGGTAGGCTCAAAGACGTAAAGCATTTGGCCCAAACCCGTTTTATATCCCCAATGCATCAACTATCGACTTTCTGTATAACCACAAATGCCTTGCTTTCCGTTTATTATTTGTTTTCTCTTCTTATGCCATCTGTGAGACTGTTCATCTGTATAGAGCATGTCTTTAGCTGTATGAAGAATGTACCACATGTCGTTAGCTGTATGAAGAATGTACCACTTGTCGTTAGCTGTATGAAGAATGTATCACATGTCGTTAGCTGTATGAAGAATGTACTACGTGTCGTTAGCTGTATGAAGAATGTACTACGTGTCGTTAGCTGTATGAAGAATGTACCAGATGAGATATATTATATGACCTTTTGACATTAGTATAGACGTTTTAAAATAAGCAAGATTTTTAATAGCATACATCACTTTTGTTTAGTAATTAAAAGTTGTTGTCAAGATGACTAGCGTACTGTTTGGATAACCTCCTAGAACATTAATTCCTTTTCTTGTGGGATATTCTTCTCTGCCGTCCTTCTTGAATATAACAATCCCCTGCATGACAAGCTCAATATTTAACGACAACATGATCCCCTGTTGTAACCAAAATATTTGTTTCATTATCGAAGATATACTTACTTTCATTCATTCTTCCTTCCTCTCTTCTTTAATTTTTTTCATTCTATTAATTCTTACATACTTATTTAGATTGTATATTTTTTTATTCTTTTTGATTTCCAGACACCAAAAACGGGCCTCAACCATGCACAAAATATCAGGTAAACCTCAAGATCAAACCCAAATTATGAAACGAAATGGAAATACAAGTCTCAGAGTCCTTCCAGTATATTACAAGAAATAGATCTTTAAGTTATTAGGAATATTACCTGCAAAATATACTAATTTCAGCTTGTTAATGCTCAGTATTATGCATCTTATTTCCAATGACTTCTTATAACACAATCTTGGAAGAAAAAATGCAGTGATGTTGGTTTGTTATTACGGAAACCATTTTCATCTTATTTAAAATGTAACTCCGTTGTAATTTATTCGTTTTGCTGAGTTGATCTAAATGTTCATGGTAGTCTGAGGTTTTTATAATTTCTTTCAGACACAGCCTTTGAAAAGCCCAAGGTCTTTACCAAGCTATTTACAAGCTGTGCCAGAGCAATCCAATGTTCCTGGTATGTTTTTCACAACACTTATTAGATATTGATGTTTTGTTAAATAAGACATATTTATAATGTACTATTCGAATGCAAACATTATATTTAAGTGTGATAATGTACACAAAGTTACATTCAAGACATCATATATGTGTATCGCCTAACGCTACATTCTACATAATTTATGCCTTTTTCTCTTTTTCAGGGAGTCAGTCCGTAAGAAGTAGTTCTGATAGCGGACTAGGTGAAGAGGTATGTCATGCCTTCGTTGTTTATCTTTTTGCATATAATTAACACGTAACATTAACATAATCGATGGGTGAACAATAGTAAGTATTTAAATATCTGCCCAAGACACACTGATAATGCTGTACAAATCTGAACTTACCATGCCAGATCGGTCGTCGTCCGTGTCAACAAAGACTACCGATCAGGATGATGAAGAAATAGAGGAGTTTTATAACAAACTCTATGGTATTTTAAACATGGTCAGTTTAAAAAAAGCTCCAGTCATCCCAGGAGTAAGGAATGCCAAAGCTGGCAAAGATGCTCTAAAAGAATGTAAAGATCATTGTGGACCTTCTTGCAATGAGCAGACCAATGAAAGAGGGATACGGATGCTCGAGTTCGCAGGCTACAAGAACTTGGTACTAGTCAACAACCTGGGCCAAACAAAGCTTCACGATGTTGTACATAGCACGCACAAAATGGAACCCGTCATACCCAGATCGACAACATACTGGTTCAAAATCGTTACCGATCTGACATCAATACAGCAAACACAGGGACGTTCCAAGGTGATGATGTTAGGAGTGACCATAACCTCGTGATTATGAACTTTGGAATGAAGCTGAAGAATATTTACAAGCCAAATAACATCAGACTCAAATGCAAGCTTGAACAACTGAAGTACCCTAATATATGTAATTCATTCCACGCCACAATAGGAGGACAATTTGCTCCACTCCTTTAAATGGATATTGATGTTACAGTGATGACAGACAGTTTCAGCACTGTCACGACAGCAGTGGCCAAAGACATCATTGGCCTCTATTGCCAAAAGACAAAATCCTTGGTTACAGGAGATTCTGCAGTTGTGTGCTGCCTGAAGAGACCTCAAACAAACCAGATACATAACAGGGGCAATGGCGTACCGAGACATTAACAAGAATATCGGAAAAAGACTGGACGAACGCAAAAGAATATTAGATTGAGCAAACGTGCACAAACATAGAGAACGTTCAGATAAAGAATAACAGCAAACAGGCATTCTAAATTATAAAGGACCTCACCAAAATGAAATAACTAAGAGTCAGAACCATTCAATACGAAAATGAAAAATATCTCACAAAAGCGAGTGACATTGCACAAAGATGAACCGATTACTGCAAAGAACTCTACAACCATCAGTCAATAGGTGACCCAGAGGTTCCTAATGTTTCAAACCCCTCAAATGATGATTCCCTCTTTCGCAAATAAGAGGTGGATTCAGTAATGATAACACTGAAGAATTGGAAAGAAGCTGAATTAGACAACATCCCACCTGAACTTATGAAGAATGGGGAGTGGGGAATCAGAGCTACTAATACGAATCTGCAACAAGATCTGGCAGACAGGTCAATTGCCAACACATAGAACCCAATCACTGATTATAACACTCCACAACACAGCAATCTCCAACTGTGCCAACATTAGGTAACTGCTAGTTTGATACGCCATGCTAGTAAGGTGATGCTGAAGATCATCTTGAACAGATTGAAACCACAAGCAGAAGAAATAATTGCTGAAGAGCATGCCCGCTTACGGAGTGGAGGAAGCACAGCAGAACAATTATTTAATCTCAGGATTCTGTGTGGAATTTTCTCGCAACTTCAGCAAGGGATCATTCACGTGTTCATAGATTTTAAAACGATCTTTGACAGAGTGTGGAATGAGGTATTGTGGGCCACAATAAAGACTTACAACATGGATCAAAAGTTGACCTATACCATCAAGCAGCTGTTGACCAAGACTACCAGTGCAGTAATTGACCACGGTTCTGTAGGAGACTGTTTGAGACAACAGTCAAAAACCTCCAGGCTGTCTCCTGTTACCCACGCCTGTCAACATCTACTTATAGCGCCTCATGAGCGAAGCCCTGACAAACCACTTTGGGACAGTCAGCTTTGGAGGGCGTAACATCACCAACCTCCGTTTTGCTCACGATATTGATGTGCTGGCAGGCAGTGAAGACGAGCTGCCACCTTAGCGAAGATCCCATATGACAAATCGTCCAAATGTGTCATGGAGATAAGCGCCGAGAAGACAAAGCTGATGAAACATAGTGGCAAACAAATATCAGCTAAGATTAAAGTCAGAAGACAGGAACTGGAAATAGTGAGCCAGTTCAGATATCTTTGCTCCATCATCACCGGAGAGGGATCAAGAGTAGACATTTTGTCACGAGCAGCACAAACAACGACAGTTAAGACCCATCTGCAGAGACAAGAATATCTGTCTGAAAACTAACATCAGATTATTGAGAGCACTAGTCATCACAATATTATTGTATTCATGTGAGGCCTGGACCCTGACAACAGAATTACAATGAAGAATCCAGGCACTTGAAACGAGATGCTACAGAACCATATTTGGCATCTCTTACATGGATAGCATCACAAATGAAGAAGTGCGTAACACCATCAGGTGAAAAGTATACCAATATGAAGACCTCTTCGCCACCGTCATAAAGACAAAGCTGAAATGATATGGCAATGTCACTAGAGCCAACAGTCGATCCACAACAGTCCTGCAGGGCATCGTCCAGGGTGGCAGAAAGAGAGGTGGACAAAGATAAAAGTAGCTTGACAACATCACAGAATAGACCAGGAAATGTTTAGCGAAGATATTAATTGGCACATGATCAAGACAAATGGAGGGAACTTGTCAGCTGTTCAGCAGCACAGCCACTCGCAGAACACACTGGCTTAAGAAACGAAGGATGATGATGATGATGATGATGATGATGATGATGATGATGATGATTTAAATATAAAACAGCAGTACCTAATGAAAACTATAGTAGTTGATACATTCATCTTGTCTTAGAAGCATATTAACAGAAACTGTCACTTTCGATGTAACATTTTCTAGACAAAATGTCGAAAAAGAGACTTTCCAAAAGTTCTCGCTGATTTACACATAGATTTAACAATGCAACTATGAAATCAATAGGTTAGCAAAGTACATATTTAGTATTACAAAGTACATATTTAGTATTACAAAGTACATATTTAGTATTACAAAGTACATATTTAGTATTACAAAGTACATATTTAGTATTACAAAGAACATATTTAGTATTACAAAGTACATATTTAGTATTACAAAGTACATATTTAGTATTACAAAGAACATATTTAGTACAAAGTACATATTTAGTATTACAAAGTACATATTTAGTATTACAAAGTACATATTTAGTATTACAAAGTACATATTTAGTATTACAAAGTATATATTTAGTATTACAAAGAACATATTTAGTACAAAGTACATATTTAGTATTACAAAGTACATATTTAGTATAGCAAAGTACATATTTAGTACAAAGGTCATATTTAGTATTACAAAATACATATTTAGTACAAAGTACATATTTAGTATTACAAAGAACATATTTAGTACGAAGTACAAATTTAGTATTACAAAGTACATATTTAGTATTATAAAGTACATATTTAGTACAAAGGTCATATTTAGTATTACAAAGTTCATATTTAGTACAAAGTACATATTTAGTATTACAAAGTACATATTTAGTATTATAAAGTACATATTTAGTACAAAGGTCATATTTAGTATTACAAAGTTCATATTTAGTACAAAGGTCATATTTAGTATTACAAAATACCTATTTAGTACAAAGTACATATTTAGTATTACAAGGTACATATTTAGTACAAAGTACATATCTAGTATTACAAAGTACATATTTAGTACAAAGTACATATTTAGTATTACAAATTACATATTTAGTATTACAAAGTGCATATTTAGTATTACAAAAGTACATATTTAGTATTACAAAAGTACATATTTAGTATTATAAAAGTACATATTTAGTATTACAAAGTGCATATTTAGTATTACAAAGGTACATATTTAGTATTACAAAATGCATATTTAGTTTTACAAAAATACATATTTAGTGTTACAATGTACATATTTCGTATTAGCATACGACTTTAAGTTAGTACAAGTAAAGTGTACATATGGGGAAGATATTTTTTCTTATTATCTCTAATCAAAGACTACGGACGTTCTTAGTAAGCTGAAATATTTCTACATTCTATCACGGTAGAGTACAAGGAATCAAAACCTTCCATGACATTAATTAATTTCTACATTCTATCACGGTAGAGTACAAGGAATCAAAACCTTCCATGACATTAATTAATTTCTACATTCTATCACGGTAGAGTACAAGGAATCAAAACCTTCCATGACATTAATTAATTTCTACATTCTATCACGGTAGAGTACAAGGAATCAAAACGTTCCATGACATTAATTAATTTTAAAACAAAGTATTGGTATTGAATGAAGTTCACAATATACACAAGGTAATCGAACACTTACTTAACATTAATTAATTTATAGATCTTTTATTAGTATTGAACGAAGAATACAATATACACAAGGTTATGAAAACCTTCCATTACATTAATTAATTCATAGATTGCTATTAAAGGTAGTACATGATCTGCACAAGGAGATCAAAACTTATGTAGAAACCTACCAAACTTCCTGAAATTCAATCTAAAGTTTATAAGATTCCTAAACCAGACAATATATGTCCTCAAGATTATTAACCATATACTACCTTAAGCGTGACGTTTATTTGTTTGCCATTGTGTTGACAACATCGGAAATATAGCGCCGAAAGAGATAAGAACATCACAGTTAGATCCATATTATGCCATTTTTCCACCATTCTTTTGCAAATTTTGTTCTCAAACATTGTTTCTTGGTTTTAACGGTACTTTTGATGCTTTGTTTGATTGATGGTATCAAGGAAAAGGTAGTATATAGGTGTCTTTCCCAAATAAAACACCGAGGTGTCTTTTATAAATAAAACACCGAGGTGTCTTTCGCAAATAAAACACCGAGGTGTCTTTCATAAATAAAACACCGAGGTGTCTTTCCCAAATAACACACCGAGGTGTTTTCCGATTCTGGCTGAGTTGGGTATGCCTTTTTTATAACGCTCTCTTTCATTTTCAAACTTTATTTGATAATTCATTGCATAAACAATGACACAAAGCGTCCGAAAGTGTATTTAGAAGTTTAACTGGCACTAATGGTTGTACCACATAAACGTTTTCTAAAGTAGAGCCATTATGTAAACAACTTAAACACATAAAAGTTTTCTAAAGTAGAGCCAGTATATAAACAAATTAAACACATAAACATTTCGTAAAGTAACTAAGAACCACAAGCCATTATATAAACAACTTAATTGTCGGTTTTATGATATATGTTCTATTTTTATTATCACTGACTAGATACATATCAGAAGCACTGTCACAGAAAAAGAAAGACCTCAGCCATGCACACCATCTACAAGAAAAGACAGCAATTTTGCCCACTGAGTCAGAAAAACTATAAGAAGGGAACAACGCTGTGACTTATTAAGCGCTCAATAAAGAAAAACAAAAGGAAAAGCCCAAATTTGTATTAATATCTGAACAGTTTTACTACAAAACAAATGCACACCCGTCTATCCGTTCGATGCTTAGTGTTGAAATACATATTATTTTAGATCACTTTCAAGGTAAATGGCGGGAATAAATGCATATGGTCGCGAATGTTAACAGAATATTTTTTTTTTATTTTTCTGAATGCAACTTATTTTTGGAATGCTGATGCAGGATGTTGACTGTAAAACTGGGAAAATTCTTTGTAATTAAAATATATAAAAATTGTTCTCACACACTAATACGTTTATAATTATGTGTGCAATATGAAGTATAACCTAAAATATACAAAACATTATATTAAAATCTAGAATTGTTGGACTTCGAGCGGAAATGTCCAGTAACATACAAGCCTCTCGAACAGTGTACATCCCGAACTCGTTTAAGGAGCAATAACAATATTTCTAAACCTAACAAAAGCCTTGAATGCCGAGTGTAGCAAGTTGAGGAAGATTTAATAATTTCTCCTACAAAGTAAGTACATGGATATTCTGTTGTTGTATTTTTAAGCCTACATCATTATTGTTCCGCATGTAACGTTAGGAAACGTACAGCAACATTGTTCGGCATATAACGTTAGAAACGTACAGCAACATTGTTCTGCATATAACGTTAGAAACGTACAGCAACATTGTTCG
>JAQISU010000119.1:5000-40000 GCA_029339505.1 Unio delphinus
AATAGGGAATTCCAGTTCAGTCACTATTGAAATTAATGACACCTTTTTGTTTCAGAAATAAACCAGTAAATAATTACATCTTGAGATAAGATAGTAGTTATTCGGGTATTAAAAGCCCTAAGGCCACAGTTTATCATATATTCCATCGTTCCAATTTAACTAATGTTTGGCAAAATGGAAATTATTTATTATAAAGCTACCCGTCGTAAACTGTTCTTTTAAATAATCGAGATGTTAGATTTAAAAGACCTGCAACTATTCAGCTCAGATCTAAAAGGTTCCACTCATAATTTCAGTCAACAAAGAATCCCATAGCTTTTTGTTCCCCAGGAGTGATCCAAAGTTGTGATGTGATGCATTCGACAAAGTTAGTTACTGACTAAACTAATGATAACAGCATCTGCAAATGGTGCACACATGGATTCGAGTGATGGTAGAGATAGGCCTCTTTTTAAGTTTATTTGAGACAAACAATCTTGGAAATGATAAAAATAACCATAATCTAAATGTTGACGTTAATCTGGGATGCTAAAATGATTTGAACGGAGAAATTGACCTAAACACAATCTGACAGAATATGGGGTTGGATCTTATGTTTACAAACGTGACGTCATCACATCTTGTGTTCCAGCATTCGACTGAAATCAGTTGACCTATGGATGTAGCCGATCAGCATCAGGTTAATGTGTACGCATGTGTAACATGTCAAGGTTTCTCAGTTCAAGGAATATATTATATAGTTCATATATGATGAGACGTTGATATTATCTGGTTATAATGGAACCCAAAGATGTTTATGACCAATATATGTCAATATTTAGTATGATTACGATGATTAGACATGTGCGACTTGTTGCATGTAACTGCGACATGGTGTCTGTAATCTGTATTAAAATATTATGTAACGCTAACCAATTAAGTCATAATGCAAAATTATTCTATTAGCGACTGACCTTGAAATTAAAATTATTTGCATTAGTATCATTCAAAGTGTGTATGATTTAGCAAGGTATTGTTAGCATATACAAATAAAGAAATGAGCATGGTATGTACGCTTGCTCAGCCAGTAGTAATGAAATTAAATAATAATAATAATAATAATAATAATAATAATAATAATAATAATAATAATAATAAAGACTGTGTAAATTGAAGCTTATCGTAGTTTGTAAAATAAACATCAGCACCAGGAATTTAATAATATGGTAATTTATGTCAACAAACACTAATTATCCAACTACGTTACCAGGCAACTGGTAACTAATTTGATTAGTTATGACAAATCTAAATTCGTCAAATATCTCAAATATATTTTCAATTGTGTACCTAAATTTTGGAATACTGTAAATAATAACAAAGACAGGGTATAATGCATAACGATACTGTATGTTGCTACTATACAATTATGTATCCAGCAGGACAACTATAATGTTGATATTCAACACTATACAACTTTGAGGATTAAAAGGAAGCCTCAGTCCCTAGGCTTTGAGATTAGAGTAGTACACTTGAAAAGCTATGCATATTTTATACTCATCACAATAGCCTTTTCCCAGCTTTATTTTAAGCTTACTTTGGCCTCTCTGGGGAGTTAAATTGTATATTGCGCCAAATAATACTTGCGTCGAGCATCATACAGTTTTATAGTTTGTTATTGCATTGATTAAGATAATCTTTTGAACCACTTTCAATATTTATAGATAGCATTAATTCATTACCTAACATTTTTCAAACATGTTTATAGAACGAAGTTTTGTACACTATCAAATGATAAGGTCTTGAATGTATTCCTTTATGAGCTGCAATGTACTCTCATGATTCCGCAATGGCTTTTTCCTTAGGCAGTAGGCAAAGTTATTAGCACTCCCAAACTTAACAAGCCATACATAATTTTTTTATCATCTTGTTTTTAATTGTATCGACTACAATATCTGCCTTATTCCGCACTATAATACACACTAATTTATTACGTAACTCTCCCATATGCAAGGTAGTGGATCTATTTCCATTACTTTATCATTAAGCCCTTTTATCCTGCCTTATAGGTGTTTATGCTTCTACATGTGTTATCTGCACTGATTGTACAGCTTCGTTTTGAATTACTGTATGTGTATTTTTCATTAAAGTTTACATTTGCATCTCATTATCGACTGGATATATCATATACTCTCATGATTTTAGGCGCAAACCTTGTTTGTGGATACATATACATCTGTAATTTTGCAAAATTCTTCGTTTGTTCGTCTACTACGAAAGTTCTATAACAAGGATATTTAACACAAGTTATACTATTAAATATTCAGTGACATTCACATTTTTAAATTTGGCTGACACTGTTCATGACATATTTTCTCGCAATATATACAGTTGTAGTTGAATGACTCCAAATAAAGTATTTGTTTACAACGAGTTGATCAGATGTAAATGATGTTTTAAGATGTTTAACCGGGGATCGTTTACTATCATAGCTTGACAGTTGACTTATGTAGTGTGCTAGTGTACATGTCACTAATAAACAGCATAAACAGAGTTTGTTTGCAAATTAATAGCAAATGTTATATTAACTGAATAAACAATTGAGCTCAAGTTGTACTTGAACTTACTTTGGCAAAGTATTTATTGATACTAATGAAACGTCTCTTTCATGCTGAGATTGGTAAGAGTTGTGTGAATTTTACTATTAAACACACCATCATATTGTATAAATCAAACGATTTTCGTGCTTTTTACGACCTCTTACCATACCAGAATATGCAAGTCGGACGATTGTCATTATTTTTACCACCATATATCCTGAAAGAGTATATCATAATTTGCAAACAGTGAAGAATTGCAAAAATTATCAGACATTAAAGTTATCACCTGAAACGTCAGTGTATGATCCCAGAGCTAGAAATAAAACAATGTATCTTAATGGACCAGTAGGGTCTGGTAAAACAACTCGCGTGATTCAGCTATTTCGAAATTTATTATTTGATCGTTTTAACTTAGCATGTACTTATCACGGCTTTTTTTCGATGGAAAGGTGACGCATGGTCTCCTGATCGAATGGGAGTGAAATGCATTCAAAAGATTATCGTTTGGGATGAAATATATATAGTGTCATTAGAAATATTAAAAATATTTTCAAGATTGATTAACAAAAAATACGATCATAGTCAACCTCCACCATTTGCTGGATTGTCTCCACATGAATGGCTAAAGACTTGTGCAGAATATTATGATAAGATAATTGATGATCATAGATCTCTTGATCCAGAATTAAAAGAAATTAAGAAATGAATCATATTACAAACGAATAAAGTTCAACGTGAAGTAATAGTAAAATAATTTTAGGAACTTCAATGAACAAATTTTATGATTTGGTAGTGGCAGGTAGAAAGTTAGTTCGTGATACACTTCAGCAACAATTGTTATGTTACATAAAGAAAAGTTTCCAAAATTACCGTTGTGTTATGGAGCAGCGGATACGAGACGGGAGAATATTCAACGTTGATATACCATAAGAGACTGAGAAAGAAAATATCGTGTTAATTCATATTGTTTTAGTTGATGTCAATGTTGATCAAGATGCACTAAAAGTGAACAAATCTCCGTGGATGCTAGGATACGCGATGATCATTCATTTATCACAGGGGTTAATTATTTCTGATACCCGAATTTGGATGGTCGATGGTCGTATCGAATGGTCAAATCTAGTTTATCTCGCAGCGTCTAGAGTTGGAAAAATATCCTAATTGAGGATGGTTATTGTATACTATACTGATACCACTGGCGATGTTATTGACAATGACATAATAGGAACAAAATTAGTTATCAACAGTGTACAAAAAAAAATAAACTCGAGTTTGATCTTGATGCTGAATTTATCATGTTGCTAAAACAAAAAGAGAACAATCATTGTGCGAGATGTAATATTTTCATGTAGTGGTACTCGAGTAATTATCCAAGACAATTTACTGTAGACAGAATTAATGGCAAGTTTGGTCATGCACTCGAAAATGTGATGCTGACCTGTTTGAATGTAACCGACGTAAAGACGCTAATTAAGTGAATGCGGCGGTAACTGTGTGTCCTCGGGAATTACTTGTAATTGCTAATGTACAAATCCACGTTGAGGAGCAGTTGAATCTAGTTTGTATATTCTGGGTCTACCAGTTGAACTATCATGCTAGATAGTTGATGTGTAGTTACACTCCAAATAGAATCAGTCGCAGTTTTTTACCGCCTTTATTTTTTTTTCGCATCTTGAATTTTATTAATAACATTTTTATTTTTTGAATCATCCAGATATCTTATTGGTATGTCAGGATATATTGTATCAAAATTAAACTTAAACTTAAAAATTCAAGAATCAGTTCAGGTGGTTAATGATAGGGTCATCAACATCATTTAATAAATAAAGTATAACTGAGTTATGCGGACATAATTTACGGCGAGGAAGTCTAGGTCCAAAACCGTGTTTACAATGTGGCGTTGGAGTGAGAGGAAAAAGACGATTGTGTTTGCAATGTGGCAGTAAAAGATACAGAGAGCTCAAACGATAAAAGAAATATAGATAGTGACAAGGCTATACGATGTGTAAAAGTTTTTCAAGTAACAATTTAGACGAATCATGATTTAAATATATAAATGAGCAAAGAATTTGTAAAGAATCCCAAAATCAAGAATTATGAAGCATCTCGTGATGGTGTAATCAGACGCTACCGGTTGAAAAGACCAGTGCACTGTCAATAATCGTGGTTATCTAATGTTTACTGTTGGATGAAAAGGTATCTGTATCACCGTTTTATTAACGAGGTGTTTAATGGAGAAATCCAAGATGGTCTTGTGATTGATAATATTAACGGACTCAAACTTGATAATTATTTCAGTAACCTTCAAGCTATCACACAAAGTAAGAATACTACAGTGGTTTTACCGGTATTTGTAAAACAGCTACATGGAGACCTATCAAAAGGCTGTACTGGCAATATTACCAACAACACCAAGATCTTCTTCACCAATAACATCAATAGGGTTCATCGATAATTGTTTTGCAATTGGAGCTATTTTGGGAGCCATTCTTGCAAATAACTCTTGAATATGACCATCGCCATAACTTGTTTTATAGACCGGTAATCGTGAATTTGTTACTCGGACCATTACAGGTCCACGGTGTCGTTGATGTATGATAATCTTATGTGTTATCGTTATATTTAATCAGACAATTAGTTACTAGTGACAATAACCATAAACGAGTTCATCGATAAATTCCCAGTATACGCCGATATTCAATATACTTCCTTGAAAGAAGCGTCAACAAATAGCAGCGGCTTCATTAATTATTTCTGGTGAGTTATTTCCAGCCCGCCCTCCTCATATGAAAAACATCTAATCGTGCTATGTCGGAAAGAATATTATTAGGGCAGGTAACAAAACCACTTTCTCGACATTGTCAAGGAAGATATACCACTACCAGTAGCACTAGGTGCATCATCAAATTCTTCTTTCTCCTTTCTAGAAGAATTTTATTTTTGTTATGATGTTATATTTGCTGCGGAGGAGGAGCGGGTTGATATTGTGTGCTGGATTGTTGCTGAATATTTTCAACTTCGTGTATTTTATTCATGTACATCATACATATTGGATCTTTATTTAAAATCGATCTTTATCATATTTTATGCGATATATTCACTTATACCAAATATCTCTGCCTACAGGTTTTTCATATTCAGGTTTGAAGTATCTTTCTTTATGACTAATACCTGCAAACTAAAAACCAGCTAGATCAATCGGATCATCGTATTTTTCAAACGTATTAATATTATCATTAGTAAATGTTTCAGATAGTGTAACAACTTCTTCTGGTTCTTTTTCCTTAGATATTTCTTCCTTGACTATATCAAGGGTAGGGCCAGCAGCTGCTTGTGGCTATAATTGTCCAGCAGCAATATCAGTTGGAAGATCTCTTAAAATGTTTTTTGTTTGTTTAGTGTTTTTTTGCTACTTTTGCAGCTGGTTTAGAAACTGTTGCAGTAACTTTTGTGATATGTTTAAATAACATTTATGTGTCTTCTGCAAAATTAACTTGAGATTATTGACGTTGTTGTATTTTTTTACTGACAAAATCACGGACTGGTATAAATTTCTTAATTACTGGTAGTCTTTCTCATACCCATCTAGTTGTTAACGCTTCGGCAATCATTATTGATATATGATATAACCTAATTCACAGCAGCAAAGAGGGTGTGACCTCGAATAAGTGTCATGTAGTAAACATCTCGGGCATAATAATAATTAAAAGATAAACTAACGACAAAAAACAGTAACAAAACTAACTAATCCATTTAGAGAAATTCTCGGTTGGTTAGAGGGTTCGGTTTGGTGTTATTGACCCTATTTGTTTTTCATTTTCGTAGGAAGGTTTTTATTTAATAAATAGACCCTTCAAAAACTGGTCTATTCAACCTCTCTGCCGCTCAGTCTGTTCCGGAATGTACAATCCTTTCAGAACAAATAGTTGTTATCATACCACCACCTTTCCAGAACGATCAACCTGTTCAATAAAGTACGAGCACTTGATGCGCGCTATAACTACTAAAAAGTAAATAATTCGGAGCAAAGTCGCATCAATCATATTTTATTTTGAGCTATATTATTATTCAAACAAAACCAAAATAATAATTTGTGTGTGGAAGTCGAAATCTACAGAGAGAACATGTAAATACTTGTGTATTTTGGTGTGTATTTCGCTTTTTCACTGTATTTGGTGTTTTTAGTAACCCCCTTTCCGGCAAATTACTACCTGGCATAAATCCAAGGCCTGTGTGGTAATAGAAGTGAGTCTTTTGCTTGAGCTGGTTAACTACGCAAGCCTATAGCCGGAAAGTTTGTCTACCTAAAATCAGTAGGATTATGTATGCTGGGTTCAAGGCAAGTACATATTTTAAAAAGAGCCACGATGACATCTATTTTGAAATGTTTCAAGATTTTAATAGTACATAACGGTTTTCAGAATGCTTATAGAGAGTGTCTGCATTTATAGTTCAGGTGTCACTGGAGAGTTTCGTATTTTGAAACCTAATATTTAAGATAGAAGGCATGGACCTAATTATCATAATCCTGACATTTTTTAGTTCCCATATACGCTAAATCTATAATGTGGTTTAGATTTACTTTGAGTTAGGCTTGGACACTGGTTGACTTGTTGGTGACTGCCTATCACAGTTAGACTAGCATTGGAGATCAAATGCGTAACGTGGGTTTCAAATGAGCAGACGACTTGGCTACGTATTTACATGTGTCAGCTACAAAGGTAGATATATAACTATCTAGATGGTTAAGTGGTGATGAAAAGTATGCTAATGTGTTACAGTACTAGTGAACTTTATTCATGCATAAGGCACACACTGATTCTTGTAACTGTCTTGTCATAGGAAAATATTCAAAATAGGTCTTTCCCATAAAACATGAATGTAAAAAAGCTTATGTTTGGCATAAAACTTAATAATAACATTCGGGCATTGTATCTAAAGAAACGTCTTACATTCTCGGCATTTTTAAACAAATGTGATAAGCCTTATTCGATTATAATGTAAGAAAATTAACCTTGTAGGTAAGTCAGCTTTGGCATTTCCTGGCTACCATTGCTTTTATACTAGATCAACAAATTGTTCTCCACTTTTCTTTATTTTGACTGGCGGCCAGTCAAAATATTAAAAAGTTGGTGAACAATTTGTTTCTCCATTCTTATACCAACTGAAAGGGCATATAATATTGAATCGCTAGTCCTACAATGTAAGACATAGCTCATGTTGTTTTGTTTTAGTGCTGTGTCTTACTATCCAAGAAAAACGTTCTTATATAGCGTGTTTCGATGTCTGTTGAATGAGTATTCAACGTTTTAGGAATATCTCACAGACTTGGCAACCTATATAGACACTTCCACTAAGTTGTATATGTAATTAATATACTTACTGTGCTCTCTGTATCATGGCGGAGTGAAAATATGGCACTAGCAAACACATGCATTTTCATGTTTCATTGACATACATTTGAATTTGTTGCAATGCGAAGGTGGTCGAGGTATGCCTAAGTACATGTTTGTTTAAGTAGACTCATGTGGGGATATGTTTCATGAAGATAACGTTGCTTACAATTCCAATAGGCATAATATAATTAATAACATAATATATTTGTATTTGTTTCATAAAAGACTAATAATTCAACATAACCCAATTTCGGCATTCCTGGCTTTCATAACTTTTCAGCTAACTGAAATATTGGCCTGTGGAACGTGAAAACAGGTCAATTTCTTTTGTGAGAATTTGAATTTATTAGAGTAAAGACATCAGGATAAGTAAAGTCTAATAAAACATTACTTTGTACAAATAAGTCATTCTTGGTTGCCAGTTGTGTGCGATATTCCTGAATATTTGGTTTCATTACACTAATAGTCGACATCAAAACAAGCCTCACAGCGCCCTTATTTAGGCATTAAGATCCATCACCACCACCACCACCATACATAAATATTGAATGATGTGTCTTACAATACAGGACTAATACGTACATAACTTCCTGATACATTGTTCCACCCATGACCATCGATTTCCTTCTGCTATTCTCTGGTTTGTTTTGCTCCTGAGATATTTTTCTGTTCATCGAGTCATCATTGACTTTGTTGAAAGTTGAAGCAACAGGCTCAGAAACCCATGTGACTACAGAACAGTGGTAGATGCCAAAGTAAGTTTTTACTTGCCATTACTCCGATTCTACTTCAGGAATCCCGATAATGCGTATTATTCAAGGATTCCTGAAGTTGAACTGAGTTGATGATAAGTAAAAGGTTACTTTTGCATATACCACTGTTCTGTAATTGAAAATGGAAAGTATCATATAGTCGTAAACATGGTACATGTAGCTCTTATCATTACATGTGCACTTGTCCCAAAACTTAAAAAGAAAACTTAAATTTACATCTACCACTGTTCTGTAGTAACATGAGTGCAAACTTGTCCCAAAATTGCTAGTTTTGGAGCCAGCATAGCTTTTAACCCTCACGCGTTTGGCGTGAATTTCATGACTTTTTCAGAGATTCACGTCTTTATGCCTCGTGCAAAAAATTCCCGTATTCCTTACTTCTCAAATGTTTTAAATATTTAGTAAAATTACTGATTTTTCTGTTATGCGCTAGTGCTGATATCGGTAGTTGCCGAAGTGGTCTGGCTCTATTGGACGCGATATTAGTGAACTATAGCCTGATTGGTGCAGTTGGCCCAGAAGGGCTCGGAGTGGCGAAGTGGTCTAAAGCACTCTCCATTACGGACCACTGCTATGTCACCTCTGTCAGCTTGGGTTTGAGTCTCGGATTCAGCCAATATAGGTATGTGAGAAAGCTTGCCAGTATCTTCTCGTGGATCGGTAGTTTGTTTCGATGTTTTTTTCCAGGTTCTTCCTCCACCATTAATATTGGTCGCCATTCATAGCCTATCTTGTTTTGAAACATGGTGTTAAACCCTACCACAACAACACAGCAGTTGTCCCGGTAGCAAGCATTTTAGCATATTTTTATCTATATATAAGACTCTTTTACAAATGCTTTTAAGATAAAGTGGGGAATCACAGAAGTTTTGTTCTGCGCATATGCCACATCTTGAAAATGTCTTCACCACCAAGGAATAAAAATGGTATATCTCGATGAAAGGTGATATAAATTTGCTTGGCCGGCTAGTAAGCGGCTACCCCCTGGCGACACCAAATGTTGTCGGCGCATTCCAACTTTTCGATAATGAATGAACTCTGACCCTACACCCCAACATAAATGTCCAAATATCAAAAATGGGGTGGCAATGGTCAGATGAAACTCAAACTAGGAAAAATAAATATCGTGCACAAAAAGTGAAGTTTGATTCGGAATATACCAAACATTTGCTGTGCATTCAAACACTGATATACATCATGCTTTTTGCACGCAGTGTGCCAATGTTGGCATTGGGCATGGTGGCATAGACGATGTGAGGAAACATTGGTAACAAAATGCAGACAGAGGTTGGGAAATTAAGAACTCGCAGCAGGTAAGCCATAAATGGAAGAATTGCAAGCTACCCATGCTGGAGCATTGTTTGTGAGTTTTCTTGTTAACATAATCTACCTTTATCAGCTAGAGACAATGCTAAATATTAAATATTCAATATTCCCGCACTGCACAAATTCATGTCAAAATTCACAATTTTTTATATCTATTTTCACTAGTTGTGAGCCTGGAAATTTAACAGCTATGATACAGTTTGGTAAAATGTAGAAAAGTTAATGATCGCTTGATGAATAGAAAAATATATCGGCAGTAAAATAAGCCAGAGAGTACGTTCGTGTGCCTTTAAAGACTGATATAGCAGAACAAATTAGAGGGTCATGAGTGGAAGCAAGCATTTTGTAAGTTACCTACCTGCTCTCTTGTATAGCATGATAGAGAGGGTCCTATGTTAGAACAGGTCATGATCATTAATCCATACTTTATTCCCTACCTGAAGTTTGTTCATATTTTAGGCGCGATGTTGATGATTGCTCTGTACCCTACATTGGCTATCACTTCGATACAGAATCAAACACAAAATGTGTTCTCTGTTCTATATTTCAATGACAGACTCCAGTCCAACATAGCTATCCAGCCTCACCCATGTGTATACACCAGCTAGTTCCTTACGCTCTTCTTCTGATAATCGTATACTCATTGTTCCCAAGGTGAAAACAAAGTCATATGTACAACGTTCGTTTGCATACCAGGGCCTGGCGACGTGGAACGAATTGCCCATTGAAATTAGACACAAAGACACAGTGGTCCCTTTAAGAGTGCTCTCAAGACTCACCTGTTTCGACTTCAGGGACAAACTTAGCGACCTAATCATGTTTTGTATCTTATATATTTTCAGCATGGTTTTTATATGTTTTCCAATTTCATTGTTTTTGTCATTTGTTGTTCTGTAGTGTAGTCATATCATTATTGATGGTGTAAAGGGCTTAGAGTTTTTAAAGATTAGGCGCTATACAAAGTCCTCATTATTATTATTATGATTGTAAATTCTCTTTTTAGTTTGAAATTTACTTGATGGTGTTGTAGAGCTGTTTGGAGTTGTTAGTATCAGCATAGTGTTACACTTCATCAACTGTCCTTTCCCACCACTGGTCACGCATCTTATAGATTTCTCACTGAGTCTCAGCTTGATAAAATTTGAAGTAGTCTTTCTGGGGGATGGAGTTTGTATCATTATGCCAGTCCATGAATGCTATGTAGTATGTTATTTCTGGCAAGCAGGTCTTTAATGTCACTATTGTTCTCGTCGAACCAGTCTTTAGGGGTTTGCTTCTTGGGGCGTAGTGTGACCATAGTTGTTTCTCTTATCGTATCTCTGAGCTTGTTCAGTTCTCAGGCATTTCCATGTGGTGAACAGCTTGTCAAATAGGCCCTACTATAAATTGAGTTGGGTGTAAGGCTGCTGGAGTTTGACAATGTAGAATCTGTGCACACAAGGTTAAGACGCCTTGTGTGAATGCAAAACTGTAGGGTACTTCAGACAAGTCTGTAGTCTGTCCAGAGTTCCACTCCTCTCGTGGCCTTGGTGATGAGAACATCCTGGTCATTGTGTTGGCAATTAAGTGTCACTGGTAAGATCTGGCGTGCATCTATGAATTTGCTGAATCAGAGCCATTGTTGTAAAACTTGCCGACACCATGTTTGCCAAGCACACATTTGCATCGACCATAATTACAGCCAACATAGGCGCTTACGTCCCCCAGTAGTATGATTTGGTCATCAGCTGAAACTCAGCACAGTACAGAGTTGAGGTCCACATAGAACTATTCAAGAGGATAGGGGCATATATGATTGTCGCATGGCATTTGTGGTTGATATGTAGTTGTACGTTCAATAGGTTGGTCTGGAATCTGCTCTAGAAGACTTGATTGGATAGCCAGGTCAACTCCAATGATCCTGTTTTCGTTTTGGGCTTTTCCTTTTGAGATGAAGGTGTATCTGATTGCTAGCCCGGTCAGAGAACTCTGCTCTGCGAACCTGATCTGCGAACCTGATCTCACTCAAGGCTGCAATGTCGATATTGTAATGTGAACGCTCCTTAGCGATTAGGCCTTGCTACATTTTCTTTGTCCATGACAGTGCGGATGTTTTTTTTTTCTTTTGTAAGTTTGACTGCAAATATGGATAATCTTGACAGCCAGATTCTGAAGGGCAAGCTAATTTTAGACCACCCTTTGTAGGCCCTTCCCTATGCATGGTGCACAGTGCTGTATTGAAAAGGTCTGCTCAATCGCTCTGGTTGTTGCTGAACTGTTCAGCTGCCCTGGGTACAGAGCAGAGGGACCACTTGTTCAAAGGCTGCCTACATGCAGATCTCTAACTATAACTCCTAGTGATCATCTACACCTGTTGATTCAGTAGTTGCCCATTGCTGTAGGACATGGGTAGGTGCGGGTAAGGAACAATGAGTCTAATGATAGGGATAAATATCTCAGCTGTAAAGGTCTCTTGGACTGGCGTGGGGCATGTAAATATTACAGAAGACCCACCCTGGCTTGTTTTGTTACAAATTTTAATTAGCGATAGAGAGATGAAAGCTCCGACCCTCAGTCAGTATTCAAAACCCTAGCACTCATTTTTCACTCAACCACATGATGGCCTATTTCATCACCTGACTTAGTGTGATATATTGTCCTCTTTTTATTGTATTGATTAGGTGTCAGAAAAGGAAAACACCAGAGGGTGTCTCGTTAGAACTCCCGACTGATTTGTTCAACCAGTATAGACGGCACATACAACAAGAAATATCATTATCTTGAAAATCAGTTGTTTTTACATTTTCTTTTTCTGATTAGCTTGCACTGTTCCCAGCTTTCACATAAATGTTCTGTCCATTTCAAAACTTCATTATCTTTCCATTACTACCTCATGCTCCAGTTTGTATTATTTGATTGTGTGGAAGTGTATCGCTGCATACAAAGATTATTATTGCCTTTTATCTTGTTTAAAGTACAATGAAGATATGTTTATATTTTTACAGCTTTAATCATTGCAGTTGATAGAGGTTGAAAGACAAGGAGAAAACAAATTATAATGTAAGGTTCTTTTATTATTGTATTTATATTAATGTTCATTATATTTTTCAAGAAATAACTCGAGTTATATCTAGGAAGGATATGATACATAAAGACAACACACATGAATATTTGTGAGTAATATTGACTTGAAGAGCATGTTATTACTAACAGTCCCTTTTTAAAAACAAATAAACTTTACTTATGGTCATGTGGATCAATATTGATCTAATTGGATGGAGTCTGTGAAATAATGGATATTTTAAAGTTCAAGAGGATTTAACTAAATTTAATATCTCTGTTTCAGATAAATTTGCCAGTGGCAAATGAATTTCTTTTTACTTGATCCTATAAAAATTTCCAAACCAATTGTTTCGCTCCAAGATCAATATTAAGATACGTTCTGCTTACATTTTCAAATGGTTCATTGTTGTTCTTACTTTTGAATTACTTTGTTCAGAAATGTATAAAGACCGCAGCAAATTTGAGAGTTATTACAATGTGTCAGCATTAGCAAAAAAAAAAAGCGCGCTGAAAGTTATTGCAAGTGCCGTCTGATACTTGATATTTCAAACGTCAAACTGAAAATGAAAAAGAATGTTCATGGGCATGTTAATTAATCAGAATAAAGTACAATACTTATACCAAAATATGAATAAATATTGCATTTCCATAAATTATGCTAGTTAATGTAATTAATGTTTTGTAAGTTCCTCTGAATATATCAATATGTATTCCATTATAAAAACAACTTTTCTGGTTTAAAATATTCAGCATTACATATCATCTGACAAATCTAATTTTCTTGTCGAATTTGTGTTATAACTTTGTTAACTGTGTGATAAACAATTAGCCTTGATAAAATGACTGAGAATATATCAACATATGAAAATACAAATTGTTGAGATGGTTTTTGTTAAAGTTGTGCAGCCAAAAATGTGAATAAATGTTTGAAATCAGAGATTAAAGTGTAATGTTCCTACAAATGTATCTGATATTATGGATAATGAATCTATATTATGAAGTATAACATAAATATGGACAGCATATTTATTTTAATTATTTGATGCTATTTAATTATGGAAAGTAACTATGATATAATTATCAGACATAATGTAAGTATGGACACTGAATCGAATTATCTGATATAATGTCTATTATTATTCTCCTAGTATGAACAAAATAAGTTGGACATCTATGATTGATTCATTGGTTGAACCATAATGATCTGTAGTACTGCTTTGTTGACTTCATGTTTCGCCAACCAATCAGTGAATCTGGAACTAGATTGATCCCACTTATTGCATCTTTGAAGGGGTAGCAGTATCCAAATTTATTTAATTTGTATTACCTTGAAGCATTTTGTTTCTTTAGGTGGGTAGACACAAATGGGATACTGTGAGAGTGCTATAAATTAATTTCATGCAAAATGGCAAATTGGGTCACAGTAAACAGCTTTTCTATGCAACCTGTCAATTCACTGGGAAACTTGTAAGGTAAAAGTTAAATACTATAAATTCATATATACTGATACTAATAAAATAATAAATAAAACAGCTTCTAAAGCATATTCGTGACAATTATGTTCCCAGGCTTTTATTGGTGTAGAAGAAAGTTTAGATTATTTATTCCTGATCAGTTTCAGATCATTAAATCAGTATTTATTTACAAAGAATATTATTGGATTACCTCTTTGTAGATGTGGATTTGTAGAAAGTACACAATGTTAGTTTTTACTTGCCAAAAGCAAGTCATCAAACTGTTTCAGTACCATAAATTTAAATATCTGCTTGTATGGGGATAAAAGAATTCCTAATAAGTAAATGTTTGTATTTTTGAATATTCATTCAATAATTTTTGGAAAAGTCTAAAAGATTTACCTAAGCTCATGTTATAATTGTGCATATACTTCCGCACATTATAATCACTCTAAAATTATGCACTGTTCACTTTTGATTTCATATTTATTTATTTATTTTTTTATTTATTTATTTATTTATTTATTTATTTATTTATTTATTTTTTTATTTATTAGTATGTCAAAGTTATGTAGTGACTCTCAAAAATAATAAATATCCAGTTTTATTATTTTCATGACTATATGATTTTGCTAGATGTGCAAAAGGATTTGTCCGTTCTCGAATGAATATATAGAATAAACAAGTAAAAGATGCCTCATAATACAGCATGTCTTTATGGTTCTCTACATTACCTGCTATTTCATTTAATTTTAGATCTTATCTTAATTGGAGACAACTTGGATTATTTCTGGACCAAAATGCATGCTGTTGTCCTTATTATAGGAGTCATTTCTAGCTGTATTTGGACATACAAATGCACTGGTAAGATTTTGGATCTTAAGTAAAGCTTTTTTTTTCTGAGATCTCAATTATTTTCATCCTTATTTAAGAACGACCCATAACAATGGTATGTATCTAGCATGTTTACAGCTGTTAGCTCCTTTCCCTCTTGTTGGACTTTTTTTGAAACCATGACGAAATTTAGCCATTAAAAAGCATAAAATCCCCATCAGACATTTAATGCAGAATTCTGCAGTTTTAAATTGACTTGTTTTACCTTTTACATCTGATAGGTTATTGCTGTAAATTCATATTTATTCACAGAGTACCAATCTTTGTATACATTGCTGTTTTTGCAAACAGAATCACTAAATCGAACAACCAATGAAAAATGATACATCTTTGAAGATTATAGTAACCTCATCCATATCTTAGCCATAAAAGTACAGAGAAGGCTGATATGTAAAATATAGTTAACAGCAGTTTTTGTAACTGCTGGATATAAAAATCCATTGTGTGGGACCCCTGGAGAGTTAAATACAGGCAACTGTTGTTCCCAATGTGAAAACCTGATCTGACAATCAAAATGAGAATGGAATTTTATAGATTTTGGAGATCTTTATGCTTTGATTAAAATAATAATATTTACTTAAGATTATAATAGTGGTAATAAATGTCTCTGACACGGACAATAAGTCATTTTCTCTTTTCTTTGATTAATCCACTTAATTACTGCAGCATGGATTAAGCCTGTTGGCTCACAAATGCATAGAAGTATGTATCATGTCCCACCCAGTCACATTATTCTGACACCAGGCTGATCAGTCCTAACACTAACCTGTTAATGCTAATTACCAAACGAAGCAGCTGATAGTACTATTTTTACAATTGTTTGGTGTGACTCTTATACGATGTAAACCCGACAGCCTCCCACATCTAAGGCAGACCGTATAGCCACTAGGTCACAGGAGCATTTTCAAATGCATTGAAGTTGGTATTACCTTTTTGTCGCATAATATAAACCGAGTGCGTTTTTTATTAAATGGATAACTCAAACACAATACGTGAAAGATAGAAATTTGTGAACTTAATAAGTAAAGAAAATTATCTGATCTATAAATATAATGATTCTCACATGCTCTCAACATACAATTGATCCGGTCGCTCTATACAAACATTCATACATTGATCCCCCCAAAAAATATATCAATCTGAAATACAAATTCAAGAAAACTCATGGATTTTATATACGTTTCAAATAATAGTATGTACTGTAAGATATTCACATAATTTCACGTATGGACTGGAATTGAGATTCAAACAATATCAAGGTATTCAAATATGTTTTAAATGTTCTGCACAGTAAGTGAGATTAACAAATCTGTTGGAATACAACTAAGATTCAAAATAATCTCGTAAATACAAATGTACCCAATTAAAACAACAATTGGACCTAATATATGCTTCTTGACCCTTGCACAGTCTCATGATTCACAAACTGATAAACCGCATAGTTTCACCGAGTCCTTGGGTTGACCCACATTTGAATCTGCCGCTCGCACCCTACATCGATCTACCACATGTACAGTCATACGTATACACATATGGATAGCATACAGCACCCTTGTATTAGCTTCGTGTACAGTCGTGGCTCCACCACATGTACAGACATATGTACATACATATAGACAGCTCAAGCTTGCTCTACTCTATAGCTAACCTCGTCAGCTACAATATAACCAAACTAGTAATAATAATGAGTTCTGGAAATTGATAATACATTAAACTCTTAATAGCAGCTTGTAATTCACAGTTCACAATGTTTCAAAGCTGCATTGTAAAAAATGAATCATTACACGATATGACAATATAAACTTCGCATATCACATGAAATATGAATCTAACATTCACCCCTATGGCTTAAAACACAATGGAGAATGTGCGCTCCTTGACAAGATCCAAAGTGACCAGTGTGCCAGTTATAAATTGATCTTGCTTAAATTCATAGGACAGTGAGTAATATTCAGGGTAAAATACCCGTGCATATCATAATTATAATGTACCTCTTTGCAAGTAATTTCTGGCGAGATACATGTTGGTTCCGTCGATTACCTGAAAAAAAATACTTGTTCACCCTAGATAACGTTGTATGCATGCACAACGAAAAATAGTTAAATATTCTAAGGCATAAACAAGTTATTTTTTTTTGGCCTAATTCTGTGGCATTTTTGTACAGATACCTGAATGTTGTTCTTTATTTTTTTTGTAAATTATTGACCCACAAAATGAGGTAACTATGACTACTTATATTTTACACAAACCATAAAAAGTTATAACAGATGAAAATAAAGTTGAAGAGTTTTTTTTAGCGATATGTATAAAATAGATCCAGATACTGTCCCAATACAGATGGTTGGATACGGCAGGATGCAAGTCAAATATGTTCAATGTTAAGTTATATTTCTGACAGACTATGGCTATGACATGTTCTTCATTACTGGGAGCGGAGTTAGTGGTGGTATTAGTATGATTCCACACAGCTGGGCCAAGAAAGAAATTCAAATACTGTCACGATAAAGATTGATGGATAAAATGTGATTGGTATAAATTCGTTGATGAAGACAATTGTTCTGAATGAACAACAGTGAAGCATTTGAGTTCATAAAGTCAAAATCATGATCGATCTTGAGGACGATAATTTATATGTGCATTAAGCTAACGACTGCCATTAAAGTCTTCACACGCACAAATTAGATGAATACAATCAAAACGTTTGGAGATAGAGATAATTTTTAAGCATTAGTGATGTTAATGATACAAGTACGTGTATGAAGTAGGTCCGCATCATCATTTTAAGGGTTACATGTTAGGTACAGAAAATGTATTCCCTATGAAAATGGTTTATCTCGACTAGCAGAAATACATGATATATGATTGGAAAGGTAAAAATCAAGCATATCAAATTTGTTTAAAAGAAATATATACATCAAGTAGCATCCACGTGTGGGAAAAAGACGAACTAGCTTTTTATATGTGAGACCTCTTTGACCAGTAGAGTTTATGGTATGCCCTATTGTTCAATATCCTGTGTATGGTTACTCCTATACTCCTTATCTTCCTCCTCCACTATCTCCTCCAGAGTACTTTTCCTCCTCCACCTCCTATCCACCGACTAGATTTTTATCCACTAGTCTCACTTCCATTTCCACCTCTTTGAGACATGGGACTGTCCCCTTAAAAGCTTCCTGTGAAAACACAAGGACATTACAATATGTTTCCATATAAGTCTTTTCTCACACTAGCACAGCCTATCACCAGATAGCGGTTATTTCTTCAGTCACGCATTCATTCATTTCGAATTACCCATACGTTCTTGAATGGTAAAACAACGACAAATTACAGGATAGTATGAATTACTTATAATACATACAACAATAAAATATGTTACAACAGTACATATTCATAATCCCGTTATACTAAACAATATCAAAACAATCAGATGCATTTCTTAACCTTACAAGTCATAAAAAGTACACAGACTGTCAGGTTACGCGGGTTATGAGCGTTAGACGTTTATAGTAATGTACAAGCTCTACTTGTCAAAGGGTAAGTGTTAAGTCCCACTTTGCCAAGGGGTATTGTCCAATATAAATAATAATAATAAATATAACCCACTCCCATTTGGTACTCGTTATGTAAGAGATGACCGCCCTCGACATAATTGCCCGGTTCGAGTATGATAATAGATAGAGTAAACTGAGCAGGTATATTGAACAAACAACTACGAGCTCCCGTAAATATAAATTAGCAATTTAATCAAATACATAAACAATTATGAAACTTTCTTTCATTAGGAATACACGCTGTTGAGAAATACAACTTTCACCGAATTACGATAAAATTTGAAAATAGACTTAAACAAATTAGCCGATCCATTACTGATAGTTTTAGATCATCATAGGCTCGAGTGGTACAATCGAAGTCAATGCCTTGTTCGATTTTCATAACCTGTTATTCCTCGATCCTCGTTTACTGTTCCTTTCAATGTGGTTTTACAAGACACTGTATTGTCCAATCTCTAGATAATCTGCACCCGTGGATGTTTCCGCTTGATTCCGGACTTGTCCACTGTATCATGCGTTCACTGCAATTTACGTCTGCCAATTCCTTTTTCCAAGGTGTACGTCGTAAATTACGTAACTGCACGATCTTCCACAAAAGCTATTTTCTCCCTTTCAAAAGAAAATTAAAACAATCATATGTCTCTCGTTACAATGGTTACAGTTGAGACTTTCCATTATTCCTGGTTCGAAAATCAGATATTTCTATCAGTGAAAACAACTTTACGGCTAGTAATTAACTACACATGTCCTGAAATGAATGTAGATAAACAAATTGCGAATTATACATCGAAGCTTTGAATCCGGGCACTGCCTGAAGTTACACAGCACATAAATTGAATACACTGTCGCTAAATCATCTATGAATTAAAAATTCGGTGAATTCACATGTATTCTCGTAACCTATCACTAATGTAATACATTAAATTCTTAGAACATAATCATTATGCAAACAAGATGATAAATTCAAGAATTAACGCAACACTCCCATAACTAAGCATAGTGTTTTTTACGACATAAATTAACACTACATCATTCTTAACTAAGAATTATGGTAAGAATTCCAATTCATAATTCAAAAGCACATTATTATACAAATCTATCAAATGAAATCAATTATACAAATGTATCAAATGAAAGCATGCAGACCTGCAAATTAAAGCAAACATCATATAAATTGCATCAACAATATACATGGAATTGTGACAGTACCTTTGTGTTTTTGGTGTGTCCGTCCCTTAGTTTTGGCGGGTTTTTCTGGACCACAATTTCTTAACAGACGTATTTCTCTCAAATAACGTCGAGAGTCCTAGTAAATAATTATACCCCTGGTTCTCTCTTACAGAGCGATTTTCAGACTAATTTCTGATTTCGGTAGGCCAATATGTCCTACGAATTTTCGTGTACCCCCTCCCTTTTTTTATTTAACCATGACCAGTCAGAATCAAATGTATTTTCTCCCGCTTTTCTCAAAATGTCGCTTACGTCTAGTCAGTATGACATGCTTGTTTTAAGTAACAGAATCCCTGCGTTTTCTCAAGTCTGACACTTTTCGTGAAAAATGAAACTTTAAAATGTCGCTAGCAGTCAGTCTGATTGCTGAATAAACAAGGTTTATTTAGTAAAATTGTCGCACTCAAATATACAGATTCCCCTTTGACACGGTGTGTCTTCATAAACTGACTAATGTGTAGCATTTGCAAAGGTTGGGGTGGGGTACTTCCAATATATTAATTAAAATGTTATGGAAGTTTCACCCTGGCTCGTGAAGTTATAAAGTTAAACTAATGACGAAATAGATGTACAGCTCTGAGCCCCCAGTCAGCACTGCCGACGGTTAAATTATATAGAACACGAAGATGAAATTCAAAATAAAAACAATTTAATAAAGTCGATAGTTTTAAATGATAAACTCAATCACTCGTCCTCTAAGTGACAGCCTACTTCATCTCGTGATTTTCAGTGTGAGTTCGATTTCCCCCTGGCCTTTGGTTCTACTCATCTGTTTATTTCGTTCCTAGTACTCCTCCTGGACTAAACCTCTCCCGACTTCTCTCCATCCTTTTCTTTTCTTCCGTCTCTCTATCGGAGACACTGGGGCTACTATCACTGATCTGTCTCTCGAAGCTTCCTGTGAAAACCACAAGGCGTTAACATATGGTTTATCGAATCTCATCTCACACTAAATCATCAATTAACCATCAGATAAGGCTATTACTTTTTAGGTCACGCATACATACACATCGAAATCCCCACACACTTCTTACAGGGTAAACAATGGTGTAATAAAACGGTATCATACATACATCAATATATTGTATCACATCAGCATATCCAAATATATATTTAATCTCATTGTACTTACAATATTACAACAACCAGACACATGTCTGTACACTACACTCCCACAAGCGTACACAGATATTCAAATATTCATATTACTAATTTTTCACAGTGCAACAATTTCTAAGGTACCATTCAATTCAGCAATTGCAAAATCTACAATTGCATGGACAAATGTGCTAGTCTACTATAAAATAACCACATAGCGAATTATAATAATATTAACTCTTACGACGGCTAGCAAGCAATATGATTCTTTACAATTATCTACTCATTCCTCAAAATATACAAACATATTAACATTACAAAATAATTATTCCTACTACGATTCTAGTAATAATAATAAGTATATCTACGATCTACAATTAAATGCAGTCGCATTCAGCAAAGATCGAACAACTAGCTCACTGACCTTTATAAGCTACACTTAGAATCCTGTCCTATAACGCATGGCTGATCGGAGCTATCTTCTGGCAATCTCGCTAACGAACTATAGCGAACTAAATCTTCCTGGCAGGTTTAAGGATACTATACTTAGATATTATTCTCATGTTTACTTGGATGTTTATTTTACAGATGTCTTATGAAAAGAGAAGTATGGCATAATATGTTTGCTGCAAAAACGTACACATTATTTTGTCGTATTCATGAACATGCTCTTCAGCATTAATAGTATTGGAGATTAAAGAGCAGCAGACCAATTTTTATAGGCCTCTTTTTTTCAAACCAAGGCCTCCTCCAAACCCGATAAAATAATGTCAAAAAACAGAACTAAGGCTTCTGACCAACCGAGACTCATATTCGTTGCCACGCCCTCTCTACTACTAGGAATTAAATCATATTATATAACTATAATGGTAGGAGAATCATTAACAACTAGATTAACATGAGAAAAGTTAGAGGCGATAAAGAACTTTATATCCGTCCGTGATTCTGTCAGACACAAATTACAACAGCGACAAGTCTTTCAAGTTGATTTTGTAGAGGGCACAGAAGGATTATTCAAACCCGCTACTACAACTATCAAAAAGGTTTTATATGGAACAGAGGGAGAAGATGAAAAAAAGGTGGTTTTGATGAACTTGAAAAAAAACCCGGAGAAACATCTAGACTTTTACAAAATCTTCCTCCTGCAATACCTCAACAGGCAAGACCTCAATCTGCTCTGAAGAAGAAAAGGTGAAGAAATAGTCGAAGAATTACGTAATAAATTTACTGAGGAGGCTTTAACAGTAATTGATACAAGTGATCCAAAAGGGCTTTCAGCTCTTGTTGTCATGACTTATGAAAATGAAAGGAAAATGTTGAAACCGAAATATAAGGAATATATTAGAAATATGCAACAGTTGGCTGATGTATTTTATAAAATTAAAACTAAAACAAGTCGAGTTGATACAAAAAGTGTATCGTATATAGGATATATCGATACAGTCAGTAAAGTATAAAATCAATATGAAGAATTAAAACAGCAAGAAATAGAAAACAAAAACAGTGAAAACAACAAAAGAAAGGAAACAAACCTCTAAGCAAGAGATTGCCTAAACTCAACAACATGAAAAAGAAGATGGTAATGTTTTAGAAAGTTTGGGACTGGGACATGAAGAAGAATTTTATGATGCACCTGGTGCTACTCCAGGGAGTGGTGTTGTTGCCTGTCCTAATAATATTATCTCGGATATAGTACGATCAGAAATTCTCATATCTGGTAAACGAGCTGGAAATAATTCACCGGAAATAAATAATGAAGTCGCTGCTATTTGCCAACGATTATTTCAAGGCGGTATTATGGTTATCAGCATATATTGAGAACTTATCGATGGACTCGTTGATGGCTATCACAGCGAATAATTGTCACCACAATTAGATATAATGATAATTAATAAGATGATCATACACTATCACCATTATAAACCAACCGTGGTCAGGGTAGTAAACTCGGGATTACCAGTTTATATAATGATTTACGGAGATGGTCTTGGTAATGCTATTCAATGATTATTTACAAGGATGGCTCAAAAAATAGCACCAATCATAAAACAATAATCAATGAAAGCTATTAATGTTATTAGTAGCATTGCCAGTAAAGCGTTTTCCACAGCCAAAGAAAGAATAACACGATTGATACTACCTAAACCACTGCCAAGAAAATTGCCATCCAGGGAAATGATGCCTGCGAATGTCAGTAAAATAATAAACCAAGCCGCGGATCAAAAACTAGCAGCGTTGATAAATCAAGGATCCGATGCGAATGTCAGTAAAATAATAAACCAAGGCGTGGAGAAACACCTAGCAGCGCTGATAAATCAAGGATTCTACGAAGTACAAATAAATATTGCTGCCCATCTAATAGCAGGAAGTGGTTTGATATAGCGATTTAGATCGAGAAATAAATAATAATATGTTTAAATCTTCACCCAACCGAGCATTTGATATAGACGCATCAGTGCTCAAGGATGAATCAGTACACAATTAACAGTTGTATTCCTATAATGCAGTACAACCAAATAAACTAGGGAGAATTGAACTTCAGTTTCAAGATACAAGTAAATACTTTCCACCCGCCGAAGCATTTTTTGAAGTAGAAGGAGAACTTGTAACAAATGCTGCAACTGATACCACCATATGAATTAAATACACGGGTTGGATTTATTAACAATGGAATGATGGCGCTGTTCAGTAGTTCTACATATATGATTGTTGGAAGAGAGATTGAATCTGTTCAGAAGGATGTCGATGTCTCCTCAACAATATTGGGTTTAGCGAGATATTCTGATGATTATAAAAGATCGGCTGGTCCATCTATGATGTTTGCAAAAGATATTACTAATCACACTGATCACATTCAGTATATTAAAGTAAAAGCAACACGAGCTACTGCAGTTGAAAATCCTTGCCCCACCCTATAAGAGACCACCTGGTGCTTTTGATGTTGTAAATGTTAATCCTAATTACAGCCTAGGGTTTTAACATGTTCATTATTATTACACGGACTGTATAGATCATATTCATGTGCGATTATATTGTCTAATATATTTGGATTTTATAGAAATGTAAGAAAAGTTTGTCTTTGGAGCTAAACACGCAATAGCCCTTGTAAGCAAATGCGATGACAATGATGCAATCTGACGAGATGATACTCTTGCTGCTGGTAAAGTAAATATAAAAAAGTCATTGGAGATGCCAGTAATGACTCCATCAATCGTCGCAGATAAAACACTGCTATAATTTATGAGTACAGGAAGTAAATCATTGCTAGCATGGCTAACAACAACGACAGTTAGCATGTAGAGTAACATTAATGGTATATTTTCATGGCATATGGCACACAAGAGAGTGTTTCTGAGCCGTGACATATATTTGTTGCGCTACAGGATTATACGCGATTAAGTTCACAAACCCACTTCCATATGATATTTGACAAACTCGGTGTTACCGAATTCTCATTAAGAGGAAACGGTCAACAAGAACCATCCGAGGATATTTTACTTAATTACGACCAAAACCAAATAGCACATGCATATCATAGTTTGCTAATATTTATAGGACTTGATCTGAATGTCGATTCACGGCTGCAAATATCGCAATTAGATTTTAGAATCTGCATCTAAATTTTTCCTTTTCGTTAGAATCATCTCGATTTAACCAGAGTGTCGTTGGCATAATACACTTTCATTCATGTAAATCGTCCGGGTAGGGGGAGGGGGTATCGCTAATTATAGATCAATGACGATTATACTAAGCAACAAAGCGATGTTACTCGAGATTGTATGTAGAAGAATGAGTCATGACGCACCAATGAAAACTATGTAACACAATTAGATCACTTTATAATTGTCGTATAGTCAGGTTAATATCACGTTGACTCCTGGTCAGACTAAAATGTTGCGATAGGATTCAGTTACAAACTGTGGATTTTCAATAACGTTAAAACACGATCAGATCACTGGTGGCCAGAAAAAATCTCACCGAGAGCGCGTCAGATTAAACATTTCAATGATGCAAAAGAAAAAATATAGGTGTTCAGGTTACTCGCTCTGCGGTCGTGATGAAAGACACAATTAAATTAGGTGGTATATTTCCTCTTTTTGCTGCGTTACCTGCTCTAATCGCTGCAGCCGCCACCGCAGTCGCGAAAGCTGAGGTTTTGGGAGCAGTTGGGACAGAGGCGGGAATGGCAGTAAAGAAAGCAACAAGACGAGGATACAACAAATGGAAATGGCATAAGGTTATAAGGCAGTCGTTTCACTAGCTATGGAATCGGCCTGAGATTACCAGGGAGTATTTACTCGTAACGCCGCTGTCAAATTTTGATTAAATTGATGCTGATAAAAAGTTAAGAATAAAAATCTTCAGAGGTGTTTAATGCGAGACCAGTTGCCATCAACACCAAACAACATTGAGACTGGTAATATTAATCTCGATAATTCAACTGGACCTGGAACTCACTGTATTACATACGCGATTGACCCACGTGGAATTGTTTATTTTTATTCATAGGGGTTAGTATTACCCAAGGAATGCATGTACTATATTAGTCGATTAGAAATTCCTCACAGTGTGAAGGTTTGATACTCAACGCTACCAACACAGAAAATAACTGTCCCACTATGCGGCAGAGAAGTAATTGTTGTACTTGATGCTGTATCAGCGTCGATTCCATAAAGTAGTACATGAGTATACGAGTAATAACTTTTCAGAGAGATCTTAAAGGTATAATGGTAGATATTTAGGGAACGTCTGTCCATAGACAAAACACCACTGGTGGAATATCAATCGAACATGTAAAAAAAATCATTAACGACGAAATATCCGAACGGTTAAATCTTGTAGATATGGATCCAAACGAAATTGTTATATTTTAAAACAAAAAAGGGAAATCAAGAACGAGTAATTTTTCCTTGAATAATAGCGGCATTTATTCCACTGGTAGGATT
The DNA here is from genome assembly GCA_029339505.1 of Unio delphinus. Classification (NCBI taxonomy): domain Eukaryota; kingdom Metazoa; phylum Mollusca; class Bivalvia; order Unionida; family Unionidae; genus Unio; species Unio delphinus. Next base: position 31,287 of record JAQISU010000119.1, read on the forward strand.
AAACCAGCAGTTCTTTTTTTTCAACTCTACTAGATAATCTCGCGCGAGTACAAAAATCTTGCGATACAATCACAGGCGAAATCAACATGAACTCGAATAAAATAACGACACTTGTCAATCTAACATCTGACACAGACGCGGTAACAAAAAAAAATATGTAGATATCATCGACGATAAAATAGACGCTGCTGGCCGAAGATGATGTTCATATAGGCGCGTTTGGAAATCTCCGTAAATTTTTTAGAAGAAATGATCAGTCCGCGGATAATTTCTCTGGAAAACCACCGACTGTACCTATGAAACTCTCTGATCAACTATTGACACTATTAAACAAACTCGGGATAATATCGTTAGTGATTTTCCTGCTATCGCTACGCGGCTTGATCAAACTAAAATCCCGCATTAAGAAAATATCAATACCGTGTAATCGATAGAACATGGATTTTTCGCCGGACACCTCAAAATAACACCATTAAAATTACTACAGATGTCCGGGGTATTTATAGATTAACCCGGGTTACTAGAAACACCGAAATACACTGAAAAAACGAAATACACCGAAATACACACGCATTTACATGTTCTCTCTGTATATATCGGTTTCCACGCACACATTATTTTTGTTTTAATTTGTATAATAATATAAAGCAAAATGAAATATGATTTATTATATACAGAGAAAGCATGTAAATAAAAATGTATCTCAGTATGTATTTGGTATGTATTTCGTTTTTTCAGTGCATTTAGGTGTTTCTAGTAACTAAATTAACCCTGATTTCACCATTACAGTTTAATATATCATCTAGTATATCTACTGGTGTTAATAGCGTAAATGAAATCATAGATAAGGGAGCCACTGAAATATTTACAATAACCCCATCGATGATGGTTTAAGTTTAAGAGAAGCGTCAATCGTATGGTATGTGGAATTTGTAATTGATTTTAGTAAATAATATAATGAACGTCCAACAATGTCGATCCGATCAAGTGCGTGAATTGCAAACTAAACTTAAAAATCTCGTTGACGTGTATCAGGTAAAAGTAAAGAAATACCGCAGTCGTATTACCCGCGTTGACCATATTCGGCTTCATATGTTATTGCTGAAACGGGTATATTGCAATCAGCGATAACAGCGATGGCACCTTCAGTTGTCACAATGTGACGAGTATATAATTAAATTACATACAGCTACGAATGCATATTCCCAATTGTCATCGCTGTTGTCAAAAAGTCTTAATGACGAAATAATATCTGATGACGAGTTCAAAGCGTTGATTAGCGTTTACGAATCCACGATGACGAACAACACTTTGAAAGAGAATGAAAATAATAATAATTTGTTTCTGGAACTACTGCAACAGAATGCCGCAAACACAACCACGGCAAGAACAACAATGATCTCAAAAACCTCATCCAACCTTTAATGCAGCGTAAATTTACCAACTGCAATTCCAGTAAACGACATCGGCTTGCCCAATTTGGAGTATACTACATTTGAGCAAATATCCGGTCAAAATCAATAGGGTCAACAGCCAAATAATTCACTGGTATTTGCAAATAAAAATAAACCAGATGTAACCCCTGATTGGTACGTTGTATCTCTTTGTAAGGGGAATTATGACATCGATATCCTATCAATAATGAATTACTGCAATGAATGAGATCCATAACAGGAAAATAATCGAAGAAAGCTATAACGGTCCACGAACCGTCGTTGACAGACGCCATCGAGATACAATCTCCCGATTACATCGTGGATATATATCAATCGTCAATCAGAACCGTGCTAGGATAGCCTGAAATTCCGCTTCTATCACCTGAAGTTGCTAATAAATCAGAACCATCCAAGTCTCATTATGTCACAGACAGGCGATCACAATACCTGAAATTAGGCACCCGCACGTAAATAGTTTGCATCGTTTAAAACATTCCGTAGATAAAGATTTTACATACGCGAATGACCATTCAATTTGTTTGGAGTATTAGGTTTATAGACCCTAAACGTTTTAACGAAACCCCTATTGAAATATCGTGGGGTCTTAATAATTATGGATTTTTTATTTTAAAGAAATCAATCAAACATATAAAAGAGATATAATAGCACTAAGGCAGTGTTTCCGAGAACATCTTCTTGATGTAACAAATTCATGCAGTGAAATCATTAAACACGTAGATATATTAAATCAGCTTGTATTCGATATGGAATATATCAACGAGAAATGTATTAAATAAATAGCTAAAACATATATATGACTTAGTCAGTAAACAACAATTTTTAAACGCATTCTCGTTAACAGATGCTTCTATACCGAATTTCAAGTTTCCCGGATATAACACAAACGAACTAAACAAATATGTCACTGATATCATCGATGAGTATTTTCCTCGAATGCAAACCGCGTGGAGAAAAATAGCACTACCACAGCATAATATTCTCAGACATAATAATGATCCATTTGTCGGTGGCAGACATACCTCACCCAAGAATGTAGATATAATTTCAGGGATCGCGGTCAGCCTTGTGTGTGATGCAGTTGATGAAAGTTACTGTACAAAGAGAGAAATATAAAATCAGGAAGAGCAGGGAAATATTCTATATACGTTTACTCCTCAAGTATCCCCTGGAAGTTTGAGCATACAAGTACCAGTCAACCCAGTGTATTTACGATGTCATAATTCACTACTAACTATTTGTTGAGAATCTAGTAATATAATCATGGGGCTTCTTATAACTTTATCATTGACGCTGTCAGGGTTATTTCTTTGGTAATAATACCGTTTATGATCAAGATATCTTTTACCACCACAACGTAGACACTGCTGTGTTTTTACTCGTGCTCCAATACCGCATCGTATACAATGTTTTGGACCTAAGCTCCTCCGACGCACACATTGTGAATGGTATCAACATAATTCGTTTCTGCACGATTTATTACACGGAGTTGCAGATTCTATCATCAGCCATTTACAATGATTCATTATATAAAATATATTTTATTTAATTACTTGTCTTAATTATAGCATGTATGAGTTCGAGAGATTATCCAAAATCAAACCCTGAAAAACCTTAAAATGTAATCTCGATAGAATCTCTGTAGACGCATCAATGAAGGATCTAGCGGAGAATTAAAACATAATCATAGGATTTGTGATGCTCAGAACGAATTTAAGAAAGTTGGTGCATTTCACTCCTGATCAACATTTCGAATCAGTAATGGTTTTGATGCTACCATGAATGATAAACGAGTAGCAAGTTCAATCGCGCATCTCGAACATCAATGGCATATTATCAGAGCTAAATTTGTCATACTAGCAGAAACAGGAAATCGGAATATTCCTGATAAATATGGACCTATCCTCGCCAATCAAAAAATTGTCTTTGTGAGTCAAAGCTCCAAACCAGGAAAATTGACCGGAAATTGATAAACCCTATCATGAGCGTGCATATACTGTGACCGCAGTTATTTATGGAATCTAACCGAGAAATGAAAAACCTCAGCAATGAAAATCTGAAACCTATGGAATTTTCATCCTTGAACTGTGTCGCTGAGCGAATAACAGAGCATTGTACATTGGAAATGGTCTAACAGATGTAAGGCTTAGCATGATTAAGAAATGGGCTGAATCAGTCAAGCATAATGGGGCAAAGATAAAAGATGTTGCTGTGCTAGAAAAAACATAAAATTCTCAATAACCTTATCAACGATAACAGGAGAAATATTATACGAATCGAACTATCAACCAAGATGAGCTCCAATAAATATCATTGATCATAATGCGCACGCGTGCACTAACACAGTAACAATATTTCCACGAGATCGAACTGTACAATATTACCCGGAGCACTCTTGCGTCAGAAACATGTTTGACTTTGTTCAGAGTTAAGTAAAAACGATCCAGTATCAGTGTGGTTATTTCAGAGTTTTGAAGATGAAGAAGGTACATTTGATCAATTTGTAAGACCTAACGATGAAATGTACCTTACGGAATCTCTTCACGGTGCGATGAGAAATCTCAGTGAGAAATTTTCAATGGATAATACCAAACAATTACTAACAAACCGTTTGACGGTCCCGTAAGTTGCAGCTCATTTCGCCAGAGAGAGAGAAATCTGTGGAAGCCAACACGAATTAAATTTCTCTCAGATGTTCAAGCTAGTTGTGTCAAATACAGAGAAGGATGATTATGTAATAACATATATGATTCTAACACTTTTATTTCGATTATATGGCTGCGTGTTATCAAGGAAAGTATAATGAGTGGGCTGGGTATTTTAAACGATTTGGAAATCCGATGCACGAGATGACACTAGTTGCGATTAATGGACCACTACCTGATTTCTATCTAACCGAATTAGCTCGTGTAATATCATTCGAAATCTCTAAAGGACTCCATCCATGATGTTATGTTTGGTTTTATAGACATTTACCTGAAAAACACTGGGCACCAATAGTGTTATTACGATATATGACTGTAAAATACTGATATCGCTGATTGTCGGTGAGGCAATTATATCATATCGAGCGCATACTGAGATTTGGTTACCACAACCTGATTTTGATAGTCTCTTTAAAATTAACAACGATTATCAGGAAAATTGTTCTGATCTCACCGACGACTATATTGATAAACGATCCAAAGATATCATTATGTGCAGATGTGAAATCAATGATAAAAACGCTAAAGATCTCGGTAGAAGAATAACCAGTAAATTTTCTCAGGGCTGAGCATATGAACACAAATGACATTATGCATGATTAATTCTAGATAACGCTGAATACAATTTTATAATCGCGTATGCAACAGCGAGAGATATATTTGTCAGTCGTGAAAACGCCTACTTGTCTGATGGAATAAAGTTGGAAACTATTGTTAGTTACATCGATGGCGAATCTCCTCAGTATAACCATTTAAAGATCTTCTATGATGGCTTATGTTTCAATAAACCTGCTATCGATGATAAATAGATGTCCTCACACCGCAGTCAGAGTCACCACGTATTCATTTTAAATAGATAGCAAGTATACAGAAGTAGTGGCTCGTTTTACAAATTCTGATGCGCATTGGGGATCATGGACCATAACACAGGACATGTTACGTGATTATTCTGAATCAGTAGATGTTACAGTTGAAGATACTTACCTGAAAAATAATCAAATATCAGAATTGTCATCGGCTCCATCTATATCTGATCCAATATGTAGATAAAAGATCCTTTACTTGAACGGATGCGGCGGTTGTGAAGAAACAACACGAGTGATCGAATTATTTCGAACGAACTCAGATATGATTGTGCTAACACCTACACACAGACTTGCTAGATAAATGAAAGAGAGAGAGAGGTGTTAATTCCTGCACTTATCACAGTTTCTTTCGGTATAAGGGTGATGCATGGACTCCTGATCGAATGAGAGAGAAATATATTCCAAAGATCATTATTTGGGATGAGATATGCACAGTGTCACTGGATATATTTAAAGTGTTTTTTGATTGGCTGTTTCTGAGAAATACAGCCATGATAATGTGAGGCGGTCATGGTCAGCCATCTCCATTTGTCGGTTTGTCTCCACATGATTGGTTGAAAAAATGTGTAGATTATTATGAAGAAATTAATACTGATCATAGAGCACTTGATCCAGAATTAAGTGAGTTCAGGAAAATAATTATATTACAGTCAGATAAAATCCAGTGCATTATAGCGCGTGAAATAAATCCAGAAATCTCGTTAAATGATTTTTGAAAAGCGTGGAGACCGAACGATTGGATAGTGGCAAGCAGAAAGATAGAGACACACTTCAATAGCGACTGTTTCAAAAACATAATGAAAGGTTTTTAGCGCTGCCTGTCCCGTTATGTTATAGACCATCTGATAAACGAAGACAGAATATCGACTTTGATATTACAGGAAAAACAGAAAATCAGACTCTCGTATTAAATGATAGTGTTGTAGTCGATATTGATGCCTAATATGCATTACGAACTGACAGATCTCCCTGGACTCTAGGATAAGCAATGACGAAACACTTATCTCAGGAGTTAACTATCTCTGATACAATTGTTTGGGTCATAGATGATCGCATCGAGTGGTCGAATTTATTTATCTTGCAGTGTCACGAGTTAGAATAATAAATCAACTTCATAAAAGGTTTCATGACAACACCAAAAATGAAATTGTCAGCGATTACATAATAAGAAAAAAAGCCGCTGGTTATAACCAAAGCGATCAAAAAAATAATAGAGAATTTGATATTGCTGAATTTATAATTATGCTTAAACAACATCAGAATAATCACTGTATAAGATGCAATTGTATAATGATATGATGTTGGTCTAAAGACAAAAATCCAAGCCGGTTTATCACAGACAGAAAAGATAGCAGTCGTGGTCATACACGTGAAAATGTTATGCTGACCTGCCTTGAGTATAGTATACAAAGAGGTGCTAGCTAAGTGATTACGATGGTAATTATGTTTCCTCGGGGGTATCACTTGCAACTGTTCACGTGTAAATCCATGCGGAGGAGCAGTTGAATCTAATCTATAGGTTGCGGGTCTACTCGTGGATCTTGTTATATTAGATATTTTGTGTGATGTGACACTCCAGATAAAATCACTAGCTCTTTTTTACCACCTTCAAGTTCACCAGGCTCACATGAATATTTCATGCTCACATTATTTTTTGTTTAGGAAAAGCATTCCGTGCGGGTATATATTATTTTGTGATTGCGTTATTAGATTTCATATTGCTTTTTCGAGTAATTTCATTATTTAACGCAGTTATCACAGTTGGTAATCTTGCTACCCGTTCAAGAGATCTCTTGTCTTGAATAAATATCTTCGCGTATTGAAATCCAAATAACCGCTCAGCAAGTGTTCGATTAAATCATTCAACAATTGCCTTATCGCGATGTATAGCAGTATGTCCACGTCTGATGGTGACATTATGATGTTTCATTAATGATAACACCACACCTTGAAATTCCTTGTAAGGATCAACCTGTAATAAAATAATCGTTCAAATGCAGAAGCTACTTCTTTCGCTGTCTTTGTAAATAATGCCTCAGCTTCTTTTTATCTACTTACAATATCGACGAAGGTTAGCTCATATTTGTATATCCGTGTATTGACATTATCATGTGAGATAAATAATATATCCGCCTGAAGGATTTCATTTGGAACGATGACATCAAAATGAGCACGATAAATCTGCTATATCGTCTGCCCTGATGACCAATCTGCTAAAGTAACTCGTTTGACCTTTTCTACTTAAGCGAGTTTACTAATTGCTAATTTTCATCACCTGTAACACTGCACCTTGTAATCCCTTGTCAGGATCAACCTGTAACAGATTTGGCCATTGCAAAGGTCCTCGTCGATAAATTTGTTCAAACGCAGAAGATACTTTTTTCGCTGTCTTTGTAGTTAATGGCTCAGATTCTTTTGTATATATTCCCAACATCAACGACGGTTAGCGCATATTTGTATATCCGTGTATTGACAGTATCATGTGGGATAAATAATATATCCGCCTGATAAACTTCATTAGGCACGCTGGCATCAAAATGTGCAAAGTGGATTTGTTTAGGCGGTGGTAGATAAATCTGCCATATTGCCTGTCTTGATAACCAATCTGCTGCAGTAACTTCTTTGACTTTTGCTGCTTCGGCTCGTATTCTTTTCGGGAATAATACATAGATTCCATACTAATATTATTTAGCTAATTAATTATCGACACCTAGCCCTAATTTACTCTTCATCACAGATCCTACTAACCAGTTAGCTAATGATTCCTTGAAGGACTTATTCGTAATATAATTTAACGAATGAATCAATTTCACATCTGCGATATGTCTATGCTGCATATTGTAACTTTTATCAGCAACATCATGAGCATGACACGCCTTATCAATAGCGTTTATCGGATATTCACCTTGTCTTGGTTGGTCTTGGCTGTCGAGTCTGATTTAAAGTTTAGTACCAGGGCCTCAGTAATTATATTATGGAAGATGTTTTTCTCCTGGGTATTTAACCCACAGTCCCTGGTAATTTTGTAATATCACCTCATTTCTTTTTAAATTCGATTACTAACCTGATTTCATAGAAATAAATCTAAATTTCATTGTACCACATTGTGCGCACTTACATGCAACTGCTGATCTGTTATTGCTTGTTGTAATTGTTGTTACGTCGTTTGTGCTAGTACGCGTCTTGCATTTCACACAATATAGATCCATAATTAAGTTATAATAACATGGATGTAAATTCATTTTCAGCGCCAAAAGCATGATAATCTGTTAAGCATATTGATGCGCTACCAAATTATGTTTGTATGATTATCATAGGTCCATCTAGAAGTGGCAAGATACAATTGTTAATCTGATAATGAGATGGATGAAGTGGGATAAGCTGTATTTGATTGTTCCATCCGTAGACGATCTGAGGTGCTATGATGTGTTGAAAGATTTTAATCAAAACGCGAAATCGTTACATGAAGATAATGATATTATTGAATTTATCACTGATATCAATAAAGCACCGAATGCTGATGACCTTGATGGGTCTATTAATAATTTAGTCGTGTATGATGATATGATGCTAGACAAACAAGAAAACCCAGCCAGAATATTATAAAAAATACTGATGTGATTTATGTAACCCAGCGAATTACACAAATCTCTAAAGTGATCAGAGACAACTGTAATATGTGCTTAGTG